>CM056141.1:38074942-38269942 GCA_029620275.1 Acrossocheilus wenchowensis | reverse complement strand
TCAGAAAAAGAATAATAATAACTAGATAAAAAAGTTCGTCGAGACAAACTTTAAGTTGGCTTGAGAAAGCCGGACCAGAAAGTTAGAAAAGTTTAAAAAGTTTAAAAAGTTTAAGTTTGAAAAATGTTAAACGTTTTAAGTTTGATGAATTTCAGTCTGAAATAGTTTGAAGTTTAAAGTAGTTTTAAAAGCTTAAAGTTTGATAGATAGATAGATAGATAGATAGATAGATAGATAGATAGATAGATAGATAGATAGATAGATATAGATAGATAGATAGATAGATAGATGAGTTTGATTGGGTTAGAAATAGTACATAGAAGGGAAGTCTGATAGATAGATAGATAGATAGATAGATAGATAGATAGATAGATAGATAGATAGATAGATAGATAGATAGATAGATAGATACAGTCAGTATGACCCCAATCAACTTTCTTTAGTTAAAAAATGTTTCCCTTCATCTCAGTGGAATAAGATTTTGTGACTTTTCAACATTTTCTATCTGTATTCACATAAAAAAAGGGCTTGATTCGGTTGTTCTGAAGGTATGTATTTTTTTTTTTTTACTAATATGGTCTTTGGAGTCAATATGACCCAAATTGAAAATGAATGGGAAATACGAAAATATATATATATATTTTTTTTTTTAATTTGTCAAAAAATAATATTAAATCCAGCATAGGTCTGAAAATTTTCACACAGAAATGAAGGCCTGGTACTAGATCACAAATGCAATGTAGAAAAGACGCGCACACACACACACATACAAAAACACACGTGTGACTGCAACAAAGAGCATTTTTATAGAAATTGGCAAATAAAATCAATACATTCTGCATAAATCTGAAAATGTCCACACAACAAAATTAAAGCCTGATACTAGAGCACAAATGCAATGTGGAACGAGCATACTCACTCACGTACGTACACATGCACACACACACACACACACACACACACACACACACACACACACACACACACACACACACACACACACACACACACACACACTCTCTCTTACACACATACCCACCATTCATATCTGCTTATTGCAGTTGTTTTTTAGTTTAGTTTTTTTTTTTTTTTTTACATTTATTTTTACATTTATTAAAAAAATGTTTTTTTATTTTATTTTACTTTTTAGATTGAAATAAATATGTTTTAGTTTTAGTGACAACTTGTGTGGCATTTTTGCAAATTTATGTGGCATTATTGCAAAAGCGAGCACTTATACAGTTTTTAATGTATTTTATAATGTTTAAATATATAATTACAAAATATATATCATAAAAGTTGTGTATTTTATCATGTTTAAATATATAATTACCAAATATATATCAGAAAAGTTGTGAGTGGAGCAGTTGACCACTTCCAGAAGAATGAATGGCTCTCTATGGGCCTCTGCTGGATATATATGGTCATTACACTATTCTTTCAAAATCTGTGATTTCTACAGATGGCAGTATTGTACACCTAACACCTAGATCAATATCAGAAACGGAAGTTGAACTCATGGTGTAATTATTTGATTGAGGGTATTATGTTTTAGTATTTAAACGGTAAACTATATCGAAAATGTTTGTAGCCTATTAAATTGAAAAAACGGGCTGTAAAAGGATACAACTAATACAGGACTAATTTAAAGATTTGTTTTGTCTGACAATTAATGCAAAATAAATCGTAAAAATATACATGCACTGCTTATAGACAATTATTTATGTAACAGATCTTTCACAAAACAGATAAATATTAATTAAAAAAACATACCAACCTACCATAATTACATTGTTAAATTGTACAGTTACAGTTATACATTATCAAATAAATTACTTGTGATTATTTACTCCATGTTGTTATTAATTATTTGATTGAGGGTATTATGTTTTAGTATTTAAACGGTAAACTATATCAGCTGGCCAATGAGACACTGGAACTCTGCATAACTAATGAGCTGTCAATCATTCTGGATTCATCCGTTCCCGCGGTCCTTCCTTCAGGTGAGTGTTGAAAGATTTCTGAGGTAATTTTTCAATTAATGATTATCAAAATACGTGTGGGTCAATGAATTTAAAGTAATTAAACTTATTTATTCGAATATATATTTTGTTACTGCTAAAACATGAATAAAATGCTAATTTCCGTTAAGTATTATAATTCGTCTCGTGAGGGAACTGCAGGAGATTGTGTAACGGTTTCTGTCTTGCGTCTAATTTGTTCCTTTTGTCAAAAACTTTAGCTGATGTGCCATATAGTCGTTATTTGATGGATAATCAAGAAAAAAACCCTCCAAATTTACTATGAAATGAGCCTCAGACAGGAAAAAATAAGTTAACGTTACCTCCTGTACGTTCGTGACTAAACAACGTCCCTCGGGACTTTTAGCTCAAAAACGGGCACAATTGGACAAATATTGATGGACAGTCATATGTTTACTTAACATTTATTTTGAGAGCAGTGTTATTTTTACCAAAAGCAAGGTGATGTGAGCATTATGAAGCACTAAACACTCCATGGCTGTATCCGAAATCGCCCCCATACCCTCAAATAGGGCACTATTTGAGTGGACAGCCATTTTAAATGGTGTTCGAAACCATAGTGGATGTTCTCGAGTGCACTCATTCAATCCCACAATGCATCGTAAAAACGAGTGTACAACCGATGTTTTTCTCAAAGGCTAGAGAATCCCCATAATGCACTGTGAGAGTCGCGCGCCGAATGAATTCCAGCGTCTCGCCAAAAGATGGCGCCCGCAGCTGAATCATCCATTCATTCACTTTAGAAGCGCTCGTCCACTGCGTAATACAACAAAGGTACAAATTGATTGTAAATTGAGGGTTTATACATAATTTCCATGACAGAGTTCAAGATAAATCCTTCAATCTTACTACTGGAGCTGCCTGTTTCAAATGATTATTAAACAGCAAGCAAACTATGCAAAAGCGGCAGTCCTTCCGGTGCACCGAGTGTCCGAATTCACTCACTCGTTTTCATTCACTCCTTCAAGTGAACTGTATGAGTGGACTAATGTAGGGAATAGTGAATGAGGGTATAGGGGGCGATTTCGGATACAGCCCATGTGTGTTTCATTCATACTCGACGCAGTCCACAAGTGACGAGTCGAGAAGAGCCTGCGCCGCGTCTAGAATAAGAATAATCTACAACCATAGCTAAGCTATGCATACAACAAGTAAAGCGCGATGTAGCTGCGCTCCGCCGGTGTGGGTACACTATTAGAAAATATTGTGTATTATTGAATCGCACGCATCGCTGTAGCTGCATAAAATACAGATATTGACTTATTGATTATGAAATATGGAAACCATAAACAGCCGATGGCAACAATATATGGTTTGTCTGTGTTCTTCAAATAATCTCGGGTATTTTCATTAGAATAAAGTACATTTCTAATGCAATGCTAATGGACATAGCCTTTATCAGTGTGTATATGAAATATTTTGTCTCAGTCTGTTAATTAAGCCTAATCAGATCGAAAATGGAAGTTATTTCAAACTGTCCATGGTATTTTAAGTGAGTTTTGAGCAAAATCATAGTATTAATATAATAAATTATCATGTGTATTCAGATTTTAGATTCTCATAAGATTCTGGTCAGTCAATAATTTACGGTTAATAAGTTATTCTAATACATGTCAATACATACAAATCTACTGTATGCAATATTTTATCCTCATATTAGTGAATCATATAAGTGATTTCTTCTTTTTCTCCCTTTTGCTTGTCTGTAAAGCTGTTGTGTCTCTGGATCTTTGGTTGCCAGTTCATTGCATCCTCTGCGGTAAGTTATATTTTTAACTGACTGCCTGGCATTAACTGACATCTCATTATTTGCATCTATGCTATCTCTGCATTTCTCAAAATGTAATATTATTTTATTAAGCACTTAACATTAGAATAACATTTGTGTGCAGAACATCTTAATTTTTATTTATTTATTTTTTAGGTTGTGTTGTCCTTTTTCCTCCTCCCTACTGCCAAGTGGTCACCAGAACCTTCTTTCAAAGGTAATTCATATACATGACCTGTGCTGGCAAAATGAGTCACAATGAGCAAATTTTCCAAAATCATATATTTTTTTTCACATTCTCAATTAAAAGACCTTTAAAAAGATGTATGTTTTGTTAGGAAATGACTGAGCTACACCCGTTTGAAGTCGATATATATTCAGCAGAGTAAATTCAGAGAAAAACCGAGTTAAAGTTTTCTGAAAGTTTCAAAACAAAATCACCTAGCAATGGTGCATCTTTTCCTTCAATTATTTTCTTAATGATTATTATTACCAAATTAATATTCACAATACAGCTATTTTTTATTTTATCTTTGTTATTATAAATAAGAACAGTTAAAAAAAAACAAAAAACAGTAGAACAAATATAAGAAATAAACAGTGTATTACTTTTTTCATTTTATATCTAAACAAAAGCATTCAAGTAAGAAAAACAAATAATCAAATGTAAAAATCACTTTAGTGTTTTCATTACAAATAAATTGATTAAAACTATAAAAGCAGTTCAATCAAGAGCAGCGATCATTTCTTTTATTGTCAGATTAACGTCGAGACAGACAGCTTATATATTAAGACCTACTGTACTGCACGGATCTGCTATAATGTTACACAGCAGAAGTTCTCCCCAACAGTTGCCCAAACGGTCATTTAAGACAACTGATTTTGTTAGCATTAATAGAATACTTACTCTAATACAGTATGTGTATATTTATCGAGATCGAACAATGGCAGAAGCGCCTTTATGTGCATGATTCGAATAGAAGTCAGCAGCAGCGCAAGAAGTGAGCAGAGAAGAGGTACTCCTCTCAGAAAACGTACAAATAAAGATTATTTTAGATATTTAATTTAATTAAATAGCGAGGAATGGAATCGCTAGACGAGGGCGTAACAAATTTTTTTGAAAACCTCAAATTCGACCAAAACTGATATTTTTCACTTTTTTTTTTGTCTGTTGCTCAAAATGCGCATTCCGACTCATTTTGCCAGCACAGGTCACATATTCATTTTCACCTCATTAATACTCAGATACAAGTACACAGTGACTTTCTTCCATGATTTGTCCCTTTTTTTTTTTTTTTGATAACTGGAATCACAAACAGTATATATTTATTTCTTTTCATTTATTTATAGGGTTGAGGCTGCATTGGCTGTCTATGCAAGTAACATACACACGACATGTTAATCTGACATATCTTTATTTTGAAATGTACAATTCTACATGTTCTGTAGCTTTTACATAGACATTGCTGTCTTAGCCTTTAATGTATATAATATAATGAGATATGACACATTTAGCTATTAGTCAAAATTATAAAGGTACTTTTTTTGAGGGGCTTTTGAAGTTCATGTAAATGTGTTGAGTAAAAACAAGGTTTCGTAGCTTAAATGAACAGCTTGATTTGTGTGAGACGTGAACAAAACTGCTGTCTTTTTTCCTGCAGTAGATTGGACATCTTTATTTCCATCAATGTAAGAATTATTTTTAAATTTATTGGGATAGCATCATCAACCAAAAATGCAGTTCATTTCATGCAAATGTAATTCAGCCATATGCATTTTGTATTTATTTGTTATTACATTGTCCCCCTATGTACAGTAAGTAACCATTTTAGAAATTATTATATTAGAATTTATTATTTTAATGAACTGCTTGGTATTTTTTTTTAAAGTGCAATTTTGTATTACTGTTTAAAGAATGTTATTAACTTGTTTTTCCTGTGTGTGTGTGTCTCTGTGTGTGTGTGTCCTTTACTGTCCTTTCCTGTCCTGTCCTATCCATACCTTTATATCCCTTTTTTCACTCAAACTTTTATCTTGCTTCGATCTCTACCTGTCGCATATTCTATTCTTTCTCTTCCAAACCAAAAACAAACTGTTGGCTGCTAAACCCCCAAACGCTGCTGCACTGCTTGCTGCTTCGCTTGCTTGCTACCCAAAACGCAATCTTACCCAAAACGCAAAACCCAAAACGCATGAACCCAAACGCAAATGCACGCTTGCTAACGCATCTTGAAAAATAAAGCCACCCGAAAATACTTGAAACCCCAAAAACTCTATGAAAACCAAAAACTCTTTGAAAAATCGTGACTGTGAAAAACCTGAACATCAAACCCAGGTGAGAATTGTGAACTACACATTCAGAAAGAGTGAAAGAGAAATTTCCAGATTTCACTACGTTGGAATATCAACTCTTCTAAAGTACACAATCATTTTTTGATTAACTTTACATTAATTAATTTACTGTTGTCTTGTTATACTGTGTATATATATATATATATATATATATATATATATATATATATATCAAACATTTAACTTTTCTGTATATCTACATAAAAGCATTCTCTGTGTTCTATTTAAAGTATAAGTGAACATCACTATATTTATCCATTACTCAGACATATTTGCTTGATTTCCAGTATTGAAACATCACCATGCCAAAAAAAGGAAAGAGGAGTGAGTCACAGAAACAGCGCAGAAACCTACAATCTTCATTGGGCACCAGTAACAGTACCAACTCTGTATCAGGTATGAGTGAAGAAAACCCATACGTGCTGTCTGTTAAAGCGTCTCACTGTCAGACCGATGTGAGGTACAGTGTGTATTCCAGAGGCCGCCAGTGTACTTGTAATTCCTTAATGTTCCTAGCAGTCCATAATGAACGAAATGAGCTACAGAGTTTCGATTTAGATGGCATTTTACAGAAAGGTGATGCAGTTTACACTAGTGTCAAACGCGCTCTGCAGAACAAAGGAAAATTTGTGGGTAATTTTTTAAATTTTGACGAGCTACCAAACACAATTGAGACACACTCTCGCTGCTACAACATCCTGAAACATCCCCAGAGGTTTGGATTTCTGAGAGATATACCTGCTCTAGGCAACTATGAAAATCTTGAGAATACTCTGCAGTGTCTCAGAGCTGATGTGAGTGATGCTTTGCTGTTGTGTGGAGGCTCATGCATCGCTGTATCAATATATGGAATGCCTGCTGATGAAGGCACAGGTACGGCTGTTTTTTTGACGTTTCATCAGTTGCCGGATCTCGTGGACAGGCTTTTACTATTGTTTCAAGGGTGTTTCGATTTGAGAGACCAGGAAGAGTTTGAGCTGCTGCCTGTATCATTCATTAGCATGATGACTGAAAGCTGTGTACGTACTGAAGTCTCCCTGAACTGCTGTGATCTTGAACATGTGCAACCATCCATCTCGTTTGAGAACAAAGCTCTATCAAACGATGAACAGTGCTCATCCGCTGATGTCACACAACAGTATGTTCAAGTCCAAGATCCAGTTCATCAACTATCTGAGACTATTAACAGAGCCACATCAACTGATGAACAAGCCCACTTGATTTATCAAGATAAAATTGAAGTTCTAACTACTGTCACTCAGAATCAAAACAAATATAAAAATTTACCAGTGAGTGAACTCTCTCACAACATACTGTCACAGGATCAATTGGCATTGTCAGCTCCAAATCATCAGAATTCACAATTCACAGTCAAGCAGACAGAAAAACTGAGCAAGACTCGAAAGCGAAGGTCTTACAGTAAAAAATGGCACAAAGAAATGGTTCAGAGGCAAGGTGTTTATGACAAAAAACAGGCTGTACGTAAAGTCTATGATTATAAATCAAGTAGTGAATACAGACAAAGACATAAACAAGCCATGAAGAACAACTACTGGAATAATATGATTTATAGAGAAGAGCACAAACAAACAATGAAAAACAAGTATAAATATATTAATGAATACAGAGAGAGAAGGAAGTCTTACGCGATTAACAAGTACAGAAATAATGAACAATACAGAGGAAATAAAAAGAGTAAAATAATCTTAAATTACAAGAATGATGAGCAATACAGGGACAGACAAAATAATTATATCATTCAGAATTACAGGACTGATGAACAATTCAGGAAGAGACAAAAGAATTATATCATTCAGAATTACAGGGACAATGTTAATTATAAGGAACAGCATAAGCAAAATCTTGTTGACAGATATTTAAAAGATCCAATTTTTAGGCAAAAGCAAAAGGACCATTACACAAACCGATGCAAAAATTATCCTAACTTCTATAAAAAAAAGGAAGGAAATTTTTAAACAGTATTATCACTGTGATGCTCATTTTAGGGCTCGTCAGAAAGAATATTATTTATTCAAATCCAAAAACAAAACATCTGCGCTTAAGGTACTTCACAAAGTGCATTGTGCAAAAGAGATCCAGTACAAATACAAAAAAATGTATTTGATGCGTCGGCAGAGAGAAACATTACAAGATAGCCAACATGACATAGTACAAGATCCAGTCATGTTAAGAGCCTTAAATATCTTCAGAGATGTTATAAAACAGGGGCCAACTTATGTCTGCACATGCTGTGCCAGAGCGCTCTTCCCCAATCAAGTGCGTAATTGTGAAGTGCGTAATTATAAACAAAATCCAACAGTTGCTGCACTTTGCTTGACTGGAAACTATGTTCACATCTGCTTCGACTGCCCTGATCGATGTGCCTTGGAAGACATGAAAACAGAATGGATCTGTCACAGCTGCCATACAACACTTTTGAGAGGTGTAATGCCAGATATTGCTGTAGCTAATATGCTTCACTTCACTCCCATTCCTCCAGAACTGTGTGACTTGAATATTCTAGAAAGACATGTTATTGCAAAGTACATTCCCTTTGCGAAAATTTTAACACTTCCTAAAGGCCAACAGAGAGCTATAAAAGGAGCTGTAATTTCTGTCGCATCTGAAGTGGAAACAACAGTAAATTGTTTACCCAGACCAAGAAGTGAATCACAGCTGCTTACAGTGAAACTGAAAAGACGTCTGTGCTACCAAGGTCACTATCAGTTCCAGACTTTGAACATGCATAAGGTCTTGTGTGCTTTAAGAAAACTAAAAGAAATCCATTCAGAATATAAAGATATCATCATTAATGCAGCACTCTCAGAAGAAGAAATGTTCAATGAGCATGAACAGTCTGCAAATGACATCAGTGCTCCAGATGAGGAAATGGATCTTGAGAGCAGCAGCCTAAATGAGAACACTGAAGAACAGAGCAATGAGAATGAACACAATGATTCAAGTGATGACCCTGAGAATACTGCAGAAGAGCAATCAAGAGGCCTTGCTTTGGATACATGTCTTCAGCCCCTAGATCTTGGTCAGCAGCTGTTGTCTTATGATGACGGAATATTTTGCATTGCCCCAGCAGCAAAAAGCAGTCCTGTTAGCATTTTCAAAGTTAAAAAACTTGAGTCGATGTCGTTCCCTGTGCAGTTCCCTGATGGGAAAAATACCTTTGATGAGCCTGACAGAGCAAAACATGTTTCCCTCAGCAGATACTTTAACACAAGGCTATTCTCTGTTGACAATCGTTGTGCAAGAGACACAAGCTACATCTTCTTTGCTCAGTTTGTCACTGAAATGCACATGGCCACATCTAGTATATCTATCCAGCTGAGGAAAGCAAAACCCATGACCCGTGATGGACGTAGAATAAACTCTTCACTGCTGCAAGACAAACAGGAGTTAGAAAAGCTTGTGAATAATAAGGAGGCAACACGTTTCATGCAACCATTAAGAGGGACTCCAGCATACTGGGAGAAAACGCTGCGTGAATTATTTGCGATGCTGAGACAGCTAGGTACTCCAACACTTTTCTGTACGTTTAGTGCTGCTGAGATGAGATGGCCTGAAGTGATTACTGCTATTAAAGCACAACAAGGTGAAACTGTGAACTTTGATGAATTAGACTGGTCTGAAAAATGTGAAATATTAAGAAGCAACCCAGTCACAGCCATGCGGATGTTTGAAAAACGCGTTGAAGCCTTAATGAGGGATCTAATCATGTCACCCGCTCGGCCTATCGGTGAGGTAATTGACTTTTTTTACAGAGTAGAATTTCAGTTACGTGGCTCTCCGCACATTCACTGCTTATTTTGTGTGAAAGATGCTCCAGAGTTTGAAAATGATCAAGATCAGGATGTTTGTGATTTCATTGATAAATACATCTCATGCAAATTACCAGACCCAAACAAAGACCCAGAACTGCACAGCATTGTAAGTGAAGTACAGATGCACAGCCGTAATCACTCCAAATCATGTAGAAAGAACAAGAAGCACTGCAGATTTGGATTTCCTAAACCACCCATTAACAGAACCACGATAACCCGCCCCAGACCTCCTCCTGCAGAACAGTCTGATGATGAGAATGGATCAGAGGAAAGAGATTATGCCTGTGTTGCAAAAGAACAGCTACAGAAGGTGTGGGATCTACTGAATGACTCAAAACAGAGTTTTGAAACCATTACACAGCTACTTAATCAAGTAAACATGACTTATGAAGAGTATGAGAAACATATTGAGGCTCTGTCTACATCAAGTTTAATAGTTATGGAGAGACGACCACAGGACTGCTGGGTTAATGGCTACAATCCAATGTTATTAAGAGCTTGGAATGCAAACATGGACATACAGTTCATTCTGAACCCCTACAGCTGTATCATGTACATGCTCTCGTACATTTCAAAAGCTGAACATGAGATGAGCGATTACCTAAAGAGAGTGATAAAAGACTCGAGCCACGATAACCTCTCTGACCGTGACTGCATGAAGCAGGTCATGAATGCCTATTCAAAAAACAGAGAAGTCAGTGCTCAAGAGGCAGTCGCTCGCACATGCAGTCTGAAGTTGAAATCATCATCACGTTCTGTCATTTTCATACCCACTGATGACAATGCTGTAAAGATGAGTTTACCAATGAAGTACTTGTGGACCATGGATGATGATGTGGAGAATGTGTGGATGACAGGATTGCCAGACAAGTACAAGGCCAGACCAAACAGACCTGAATTTGAGAACATGTGCACGGCTGAATTTGCAAGTGAATACCGCATTGTTTATGGAGGACAGACAAAAGGTAAAAATGTTTTGCCACTTCAAAACAATATGGGACACATACAGAAAAGAACAAGGGGAAAGCCTGCTGTTATTAGATTTGCTCGTTTTTCACAGCAGAAAAACCCAGAAAAATTCTATGGAACTCTTCTAAAACTTTACCTACCATATCGCAGAGATGAACAGCTGAAGTCCACAAGATTCCCTACATATGAATCATTTTATGCATTTGCTTCAGTAAAACTACCAGGCACTGATGAACTACAGCGTGTGTTCAATATTGTAAATGAAAACCGTGGGAAATATGAAAAACATAATGAGGCTATAGAAAAGGCAATTGAGGATTTTGAACAGAATGGGCCAATTGAAGATGCATGGACTACACTGGCACCTGCAAATGAACTGATCAGATTGGAGAGCATTATGGAACGTGAACCCACTGATCCTAATGAAGTGAACGAGCAAGACGATATTCCTGAATATACAGCCCAAACCTCTGTCAGTAACACAGCTATGCCACTCATGGA
The DNA here is from genome assembly GCA_029620275.1 of Acrossocheilus wenchowensis. Taxonomy (NCBI): domain Eukaryota; kingdom Metazoa; phylum Chordata; class Actinopteri; order Cypriniformes; family Cyprinidae; genus Acrossocheilus; species Acrossocheilus wenchowensis. The sequence goes on along the minus strand of CM056141.1, from coordinate 38,258,477 downwards.
GGCTGCCCAGCTAAATCCTGCACAGATTCGCAAAATGTATCAGAGCTTGAATCAAACACAAGCTTCCATATTTTATGCTGTGCGAGACTGGTGCAAAAGATGTGTTTCTGGTGAAAGTCCACAACCGTTTCTGTATTTTTTGAATGGAGGAGCCGGAGTTGGTAAATCACACGTTATTAAATCTATTCATACGGAAGCATCCAAAATCCTGCGTCGGCTTCCATGCATGCGAGAGCATACTGACATTTCACAGCCTACTGTTCTTTTAACCGTATTCACAGGCACTGCAGCCTTTAATATCTCAGGAAAAACACTGCACTGTCTTTTGAAGCTCCCAAGAAGCTTGAAGCCTCCTTACCAAGGCCTGGGAAACAGCTTGGATGAAATGAGGGCAGACCTTTCTAATGCACACATTTTAATTATTGATGAAATCTCAATGGTGTCAAAACAGTTGTTTGCATATGTGAACTGGAGACTGCAACAGATAAAAGGAAACCAGAAACCTTTTGGTGGATTGTCCATACTCGCTGTTGGCGATTTCTTCCAGCTGCCTCCTCTTGGAAGAGCAAAACCACTCTGTGTGTACGAGGACCATATGCTGGACTTCTGGAAAGATAATTTTCAAATGATAACACTGACACAGATAATGAGGCAGAGAGATGATCTTGCATATGCTGAGCTTCTCAACCGTCTGAGGGTGAAACAGAAGCACGCAAAACTGACTGATGCAGACAAGTGCATGTTAGAAGCGGTCATAAGATCCTCACCTGAAGAGTGTCCTATTGATGCATTACACATCTATGCAACCAATAAAGAGGTAGACAGTCATAACACTGAAGCCATATCCTCACGCTTTTCAGATATTATTAATATTGATGCACATGACTACAAAAAAGATCCACGAACAGGTGAAATGAAAAGGCAAGCTGTACCATTAAAAGGAGACAAACGTGATCTAATTGACACACTACAGATTGCTATTGGTGCACGAGTGATGCTTACCAGAAATATTGATGTAGAAGATGGACTGGTTAATGGGACTTTTGGCAATGTGGCAAAATTAACAGCTCAAACTCGAGGTGGTGTTTCTGTTGTTCAATTAATTGGTCTTCATCTAGATAACGTGACTGCTGGACAGAAACATCGCAACAAAGCACCTGATGGAGATGACAATATTGTCTATATTGAGAGGTCAGAGGAACCACTGAAAAAAAAAGGAACAGTTCGAAGGCAATTCCCCATGAAACTTGCTTTTGCTTGCACAATCCATAAAGTCCAAGGAATGACAACTGATTGTGCTGTCGTATCTCTGAAGCGCATATTTGAATCAGGCATGGCATATGTTGCACTCAGCAGAACAACAACACTCAGCGGACTGCATATTACTGACTTTGATGAAAAGAAAATCTTCTGTGATCCAGAAATAAGTGCCTCCTTGGAGAACATGCCAAAAGCAGATTTTCACAATATTCAACCCATCGTTCATATTGTACAGGATTCAAAAATGAGTTCAGCTCTTAAAATCATTCATCATAACACAGAGGGACTGGAGTGTCATATGGATGATTTGAAATGCCACCATGAACTTTTACTGGCTGATGTTTTGTGTCTCACTGAAACACACCTGTCAGGCTCAGCTGTTCCTGCATACCTCCAGCTGGATGGGTACACCATGTACAAACGCAACAGACATGCATCCTACACAAACTACGTCCATTTGGCAAATAAGAACGGTGGTGGAGTGGCCATTTATGTGAAGAACAGCTTTCAAGTTTCTCCTCTGATGTACATCCAGAATGTTACTGACCTGGAATATTTGGATTTGAAGATAAAAGCCCCCAAACCAGCTCTTCTTGCAGTGATCTACAGACCACCCAGTTATAATTTAGCAGGCTTTTTGGCAAACCTGAATGCCCTCTTGACATCTCTGGAGATCATGGATTTCAAGCCTGTTATAGTGTGTGGAGACCTTAATGAAGATCAGCTGTCTCACTGCAACAAACCTATTCTCAATTTGTTTGAAGATAAAGGATACACGCAGCTAATCAGCACTGGGACAACAGAAAACAACACTCTTCTGGATCCTGTGTTCATAAGCGGTGCACACTCAAACGTCAGAGCAGGAGTTCTACAGACATACTACAGCTATCATGATCCTGTGTATTGCGTTTTAGAGTAGATACATCACAAAAGCTGCATAGATCTCATTTAGCACTTCTGTAAAATAATGTCATGATTTTAAGAAATAATGCCAATACAAATGCGAATAAATTGTGTATATATTAAAGCTTCACATTTTCTGTCTATTCCTTATGTGCATGTGTGTGTGTGTATGTGTTAAATAGGGAAGGTATGTTTGTGTCTGTGTCTGTGTGTGTGTGTGTGTGTGTGTGTGTGTGTGAGAGAGAGAGAGTGTGTTAGATAAAGAATGAATGGAGAGTGAATGTCCTTTCCAAGGATCGCCACCTTGCCGTGGTGGAAAGGCTTGTGTGTTCCAGTGATCCCAAGAGTAAGTCATTCTGGAGCTTTTTATTCCAGTTTGATATGCTTACGGGTGAGGTTCCAGACTAAGTGCGATCCAAATGGGCATTAAATAAAATTATATTTTAAGCATGATTACTTGATTTTGTCTTTCTTGATCATTATATAACAAATATTGTGTGGCTATTACACTATGCGGTTGCTAGGGTACTCGGGGTAGTTGCTATGGTTGCTAGAGTGTTGCTATAAAGATAGATAGATAGATAGATAGATGATAGATAGATAGATAGATAGATAGATAGATAGATAGATAGATAGATAGATAGATAAAGTCAGATTATAGATAGATAAGAAACATTATATAGATGAGTTTGAATGGATTAGAAATAGTATTGGATCAGTATGACCCCAATCAACTTTCTTTAGTTAAAAAATGTTTCTCTTCATCTCAGTGGAATAAGATTTTGTGACTTTTCAACATTTTCTATCTGTATTCACATAAAAAAAAAAGAAAAAGGACTTGATTCGGTTGTTCTGAAGGTATGTATTTTTTTTGTTTTTTTTACTAATATGGTCTTCGGGGTCAATATGACCCCAATTGAAAATGAATGGGAAATACGAAAAAATCTTTTTTCTTTTTTTTTTTAATTTCACAAAAAATAATAATAAATCCAGCATAGGTCTGAAAATTTTCACACAGAAATGAAGGCCTGGTACTAGATCACAAATGCAATGTAGAAAAGATGCGCGCACACACATACAAAAACACACGTGTGACTGCAACAAAGAGCATTTTTATAGAAATTGGCAAATAAAATCAATAAATTCTGCATAAATCTATATATATGGTCATTACACTATTCTTTCAAAAACTGATTTCTACAAGTTTTTGTCTAACCACCAGATGGCAGTATTGTACACCTAACACCTAGATCAATATCCAGAAACAGTTTAAATTAAATTTAGATCATCATTTAAGAGATTTATTCATAAAAATGTAATATTTCACATGCAAGCTAATGGTGTAATTGAGGATTTTTGTGGTAAACAGGTACAAAAGTACTTCATATCTCCCAAAACACAGCATTAATGTATAGATGAAAAAAAATGAAATATTATTTGAATGATTAAAAATTTATAAATTTTTTACAATTACTCTTTCAATCTTCACATTTTATGTCTATTTCTTGTGTGTGTGTGTGTGTGTGTGTGTGTGTTAGATAAAGAATGAATGGAGAGTGAATGTCCTTTAGATAGATAGATAGATAGATAGATAGATAGATAGATAGATAGACAGATAGACAGATAGATAGATAGATAGATAGATAGATAGATAGATAGATAGATAGATAGATAGATAGATAGATATATGAGTTTGAATGGGTTAGAAATAGTACATAGAAGGTAAGTCTGATTGAGTCTAATGGGCTTCAGTGTGTTTAGATTTAAATTTTGACAGTTGGAGTTTGACGGAATGTTCAGATGAGCCAAGACTTTTCAATGTAAGTCTATGGGATTTTTTATGATTTTTAATCTTTATTTTTATGAAAACCATAAGTCGGATCAGTTAGAAAAGATATAGCACACCCGGCGAGATCAGTCTGAAGATCTGGGCTGAGTTTGGAGTTTGTAGAGTTAAAGCTCTAGGAGGAGTAGCAGTCAGAAATTTTTGTCCAGAAGAAGAAGAATAATAACTAGATAAAAAAGTTCGTTGAGACAAACTTTAAGTTGGCTTGAGAAAGCCGGAGCAGAAAGTTTGAAAAAGTTTAAAAAGTTTAAGAAGTTTAAAAAAGATTTAAGTTTGATGGTTTTCAGTATGAAATAGTTTGAAGTTTAAAGTAGTTTTACAAACTTAAGGCAATACAGTCTGACATAGATAGATAGATAGATAGATAGATAGATAGATAGATAGATAGATAGATAGATAGATAGATAGATAGATAGATAGATAGATAGATAGATAGATAAAGTCAGATTATAGATAGATAGATAAGAAACATTAGATAGATGAGTTTGAATGGATTTGAAATAGTATTGGGTCAGTATGACCCCAATCAACTTTCTTTAGTTAAAAAATGTTTCCCTTCATCTCAGTGGAATAAGATTTTGTGACTTTTCAAAATAGCATGATCTAGCATGTCACTAGCATGTTAATAGTCAGATGATAGATAGATAGATAGATAGATAGATAGATAGATAGATAGATAGATAGATAGATAGATAGATACAGTCAGATGATAGATAGATAGATAGATAGATAGATAGATAGATAGATAGATAGATAGATAGATAGATAGATAGATAGATAGATAGATAGATAGATAGATACAGTCAGTATGACCCCAATCAACTTTCTTTAGTTCAAAAATGTTTCCCTTCATCTCAGTGGAATAAGAGTTTGTGACTTTTCAACATTTTCTATCTGTATTCACATAAAAAAAAAGGGCTTGATTCGGTTGTTCTGAAGGTATGTAATTATTTTTTTTGGTTACACTTTATATTAGGTGGCCTTAACTACTATGTACTTACATCAAAAAATTGTGTTCATATTGTATTGCAAAACACTTTTGCTGCTATTGAGGGGGATACGGGTAAGGTTAGGGACAGGTTTGGTGGTCTGGGTCGGTTTAAGGGTGGGTCAATGTGTAAGGGATGAGTTGACAGTGTAATTCTAAATGTAATTACAGAAATTAATTACAGATGTAAGTACATATAGGTATTTTTAAAAATATAAGTGCAATGTAAAAACATGTATGTACAAAATAAGTGCATTGTATCAAATGATTAACGTAAATATAAGTACATAGTAGTTAAGGCCACCTAATATAAAGTGGGACCTTTTTTTTTTTCACTAATATGGTCTTTGGGGTCAATATGACCCCAATTGAAAATGAATGGAAAATACGAAAAAAATCTATATATATTTTTTTTTAATTTGTCAAAAAATAATAATAAATCCAGCATAGGTCTGAAAATTTTCACACAGAAATGAAGGCCTGTAACTAGATCACAAATGCAATGTAGAAAAGACGCTCACACATACAAAAACACACATGTGTGACTGCAACAAAGAGCATTTTTATAGAAATTGGCAAATAAAATCAATAAATTCTGCATAAATCTGAAAATGTCCACACAACAAAATTAAAGCCTGATACTAGAGCACAAATGCAATGTGGAACGAGCATACTCACTCACGTACACACACACACACACACACTCTCTCTTACACACATACCCACCATTCATATCTGCTTATTGCAGTTGTTCTTTAGTTTAGGGGTTTTTTTCCGTTTTGATTTTATTTACATTTATGTAAAAAAATATATATATATATATGAATTTTATTTTACATTTTGGATTGAAATAAATATGTACCTGCAATCAAGTTTTAGTGACAACTTGTGTGACATTTCTGCAAATTTATATGGCATTATTGCAAAAGCGAGCACTTATACAGTTTTTAATGTATTTTATAATGTTTAAATATATAATTAAAAAATATATATCATAAAAGTTGTGTATTTTATAATGTTTAAATATATAATTACCAAATATATATCAGAAAATTTGTGAGAGGAGTTGACCACTTCCAGAAAAATGAATGGCTCTCTATGGGCCTCTGCTGGATATAGATGGTCATTACACTATTCTTTCAAAATCTGTGATTTCTACAAGTTTTTCTCTAACCACCAGATGGCAGTATTGTACACCTAACACCGAGATCAATATCCAGAAACAATTTAAATTAAATTTAGATCATCATTTAAGAGATTTATTCATAAAAATGTAATATTTCACATGCAAGCTAATGGTGTATTTGAGGATTTTTGTGTTAAACAGGTACAAAAGTACTTCATATCTCCCAAAACACAGCATTAATGTATTGATGAGAAGTAAACAAAAAAAAAATGAAATATTATTAGAATGATTACAAATTTATAAATGTTTTACAATTACTCTTTCAATCTTCACATTTTATGTCTATTTCTTGTGTGTGTGTGTTAAATAGGGAAGGTATGTTTGTGTGTGTGTGTGTGTGTGTGTGTGTGTGTGTGTGTGTGTGTGTGTGTGTGTTAGATAAAGAATGAATGGAGAGTGAATGTCCTATAGATAGATAGATAGATAGATAGATAGATAGATTTGAATGAGTTTAAATGGGTTAGAAATAGTACATAGAAGGGAAGTCTGATTGAGTCTAATGGGCTTCAGTGTGTTTAGATTTAAATTTTGACAGTTGGAGTTTGACGGAATGTTCAGATGAGCCAAGACTTTTCAATGTAAGTCTATGGGATTTTTTATGATTTTTAATCTTTATTTTTATGAAAACCATAAGTCCGATCAGTTAGAAAAGATATAGCACGCTAAGTTAGATCAGTCTCAAGACTTGGGCTGAGTTTGGAGTTTGTAGAGTTAAAGCTCTAGGAGGAGTTAGAGTCAGAAATTTTAGTCTCAGAAAAAGAATAATAATAATAAGTTTAAATAGCATTTCAGTAAGTTGACTTTCTCAAGCCAACTTAATAATAATAAGAAGAAGAAGTTTAAATAGCATTTCAGTAAGTTGGCTTTCTCAACTTAACTAGATAAAAAAGTTTGTCGAGACAAACTTTAAGTTGGCTTGAGAAAGCCGGACCAGAAAGTTAGAAAAGTTTGAAAAGTTTGAAAAGTTTGAAAAGTTTAAAAAAAGTTTAAGAAGTTTAAAAAGTTTAAGTTTGAAAAATGTTAAACGTTTTAAGTTTGATGGATTTCAGTCTGAAATAGTTTGAAGTTTAAAGTAGTTTTAAAAGCTTAAAGTTTGATAGATAGATAGATAGATAGATAGATAGATAGATAGATAGATAGATAGATAGATAGATAGATAGATAGATAGATAGATAGACAGATAAACTTTAGATAGATAGATAGATGAACAGAAAGACAGATAGACTTTAGATAGATAGATAGACAGATTCTAAGGACCTCAGAGTTGTTGCTAGGGTACTTAGAGTGGTTGCTATGATGGTTGCTAGGCTAACTCTGGTGGTTTCTAGGGTGTTGCTATGTGGTTGCTAAGGTACCGAGTGTGGTTACTAAGGTCTTGCTATGCGGTTTCTAAGGTACCAAGGGTGGTTGCTAGGGGGTTGCTATGCGGTTGCTAAGGTACCCGGGGTGGTTGCTAGGGTGATGCTATGCGGTTGCTAAGGTACCCGGAGTGGTTGCTAATGTGTTGCTATGCGGTTGCTAGGGTAATCAGGGTGGTTGCTAAGGTGTTGCCATTCGGTTGCTAGGGTTCTTGCGGTGGTTGCTAAGGTGTTGCTAGGGTACTTGTGGTGGTTGCTAAGGTGTTGCTATGCGGTTGCTAGGGTACCCGGAGTGGTTGCTAAGGTGTTGCTATGCAGTTGCTAGGGTACTTGGGGTGGTTGCTAGGGTGTTGCTTTGCGGTTGCTAAGGTACCCGGGATGGTTGCTATGGTGTTGCTAGGGTACTTGGAGTGGTTGCTAAGGTGTTGCTATGCGGTTGCTAGGGTTCCCAGGGTGGTTGCTAAGGTGTTGCTATGCGGTTGCTAGGGTACTTGGGGTGGTATCTAAAGTGTTGCTATGCGGTTGCTAGGGTACCCGGAGTGGTTGTTAAGGTATTGCTATGCGGTTGCTAGGGTACTTGGAGTGGTTGCTAAGGTGTTGCTATGCGGTTGCTAGGGTACCCGGAGTGGTTGCTAAGGTGTTGCTACACGGTTGCAAGGGTACTTGGGGTGGTTGCTAAGGTGTTGCTATGCGGTTGCTAGGGTACTTGGGGTGGTATCTAAAGTGTTGCTATGCGGTTGCTAGGGTACCCGGAGTGGTTGCTAAGGTGTTGCTATACGGTTGCTAGGGTATTCAGGGTGGTTGGTAGGGTACCCAGGATGGTTGCTAGGATGTTGCTAGGCAGGTACTAGTTGTCACAGATCATTACTATGAAGTTTTATAGAGTTCTTAGTTTGAATTAGCACTTAGCTAATCACTATTAGCATGTAGCTATTCACCGTTAGCATGTGTAACATGTTTGGAAATCCTATTTGTTAGCATGAGTCAAAAGAACCAACTCCCAAGTCTATACGACATTCTGATGCAAAGATATAGGACTTGATAAATGGTTGCTAGGGTACTCTGTTTGGTTGTTAGGAAGTGGGTTGGCAGCTGCCAATGATAATGCTCCAAAGGCTGTTTGCCAGTATGAATAATATAAACTAACCCCCATGTCTGTATGACATTCAGATTTGAAGATATGCCTGTTTGGGTTTGGGTTGCTAGGGTGCTTGATAATGGTTGCTAGGGCGTGGCTAGGAAATTTCTATGGTGATTCATGATTGGCTGTTTGCTGCCCCGAGTCAAACGAGCCCACCCCCATGTCTCTGTGACATTCAGATTTGAAGATATGCCTGTTTGGGTTTGGGTTGCTAGGGTGCTTGATAATGGTTGCTAGGGCGTGGCTAGGAAATTTCTATGGTGATTCATGATTGGCTGTTTGCTGCCCCGAGTCAAACGAGCCCACCCCCATGTCTCTGTGACATTCAGATTTGAATATATGCCTGTTTGGGTTTGGGTAGCTAGGGTGCTCGACATTGGTTGCTAGGGAGTGGCTAGGAAGTGTCTATGGTGAGTCAGGATTGGCTGTTTGCTGCCCCGAGTCAAACGAGCCCACCCCCATGTCTCTGTGATGTTCAGATTTAAAGATATGGCTATTTGGGTTTGGGTTGCTAGGGTGCTTGATAATGGTTGCTAGGGCGTGGCTAGGAAGTGTCTATGGTGATCCATGATTGGCTGTTTGCTTCCCCACCCCCATGTCTCTATGATATTGTGATGCAGAGTTATGTTCAATGTAAATTACCATAGTAGGAAAAACGTGTGCTGTTTTCATGGGCCGTCCCTCACCATAGTATGTCAATGGGGCAATTTTGGGGCACTCTTGTGCCCCAGGGGTACAATTTATACCCCATTGCGGGGTATGTTCTCGCACAGCTTGATAGCCTCTCTAAATGTGGTGATTCATATGTTTCTACGAAATTCTCGCTCCCAGCTACGACTCGTCAAAGTTGGCCGCAATGTTAAGTCTATGGGATTTTTCGGCCGATTTTTCGCCCACTGTACGATTATCGTACGCCCGATCGCTTATAAAAGATATAGCACACCATTCCTCAATAAGCCGCACGATTTGACGCCTCATTCATGAGTCTGTGACGAACGGTGCAGGAGGAGTAGCGAACCGAAGTTTTGTCCAGAAGAAGAAGAAGAAGAAGAAGAAGAAGCAGAATAATAATAATAAGTATGCAAGAGAACAATAGTGATGCCTTGCCTTTGGCAAGCACCACTAACTAGAATATACATTTCCTGAAGAAAATGTGAGTGGTGCTTGCCGTGGCAAAACTCGGCGCTGGGCAGATACTACAGTGTTCTGCGCGATTGTAGAGAGCCAACTCCCATGTCTGTATGATGTTGTGGAGCTGAGATATGACTTCTTTATGTTGCTATACGGTTGCTAGGGTTCTCTATGTGGTTGCTAGGGTGTAGCTGCACAGTCGACATAGTGATACTTACAGACTGGTTTTTCAGCCCAAACAAAAGAGGCCACACCGATATCTATACCACTTTCTGGTGCTGAGAAATTGCTTATTCATGAGTTTGTTCAGTTGCTAAGGTACTCTAAATGGTTGCTATGGTGTGGCTATACAGTTTATGGGATGATATTTAAAGACTATATGACAGTCTGAATCAACAGAGCCCTACCCCGTGTTTCTACAATGTTTTGGTGCTGAAATATTGTTTGTTAATATCCTTTTAGGGTTGCTAGGGTGCTGAAAGTGGTTGCTAGGGCATAGCTATGTTTTGGTGCTGAAATTTTTTTTGTTAATGTATGTATATATATATATATATATATATATATATATATATATATATATATATATATATATAGTGGTCAAATACTGAGGTGGGCATTTTACGTCTTTCTAATGATACTCATCAGATCAAGTAAGAGTGTGATCTTCACAGGTTTAGAAGCTAAACAAAGTTTGCTTATTTGATTTGCAGGCACACTGTGGTCTTGAGTTAGATAAATAGTAAATAGACATATCTGATTTGCAGAATTATGATAAAAACAACAAATAAATATTTACACACAATGTGATCTTCATTTACATAAGTATACACACTTTATTTAAAAGTAGGTTTTACCATCTTATTGTACCATCTGTGAATATACTATTCAATAAAGACAAACATGCTGGATTTGCCAATTCACCTAAAATGTTTATTAAAAAGTTTAAGAAAAGCACCTGTTATGCCAAATCTCACCCCGATCCCAGCCACGCAGCTAGATCCTATAGCTTTTAATTGGCTAACAGTAAATATTAATTTTTGCAATGTCATTAAAAAAAAAATACTATATTTATTGTATTACCGCTATTAAAATTATAAAAAAAATTAAGACAGAAACATTACTGTTGCAGTAAGACAACTGTACTGTAAAATAAAATATGATTTTTTTTTTCACAATACTAATATTATTTGTTATACATTCTTAATTTTCAAATAATTTCATTTTTTCAAACCCTCAGTATTTAATTATTTGTTTGTAGTTTGACACTGAAAACACCAATTATAAAATGGACAAACTTCACCCTGCAAATACATCAGAAAATATATATATATATATATATATATATATATATATATATATATATATATATATATATATATAGTGTGACGAGCGTCCCGAGGTATCATCAGCGTTGCCCTGGAGACGGACTCGAAACACCTGCACCTGCTCATCAAGACGGATCGGCCGCACCTGCAACTCGTCAGCCCGCGGCCAGATAAGCCGCGTGAGGCTGCACAATAGAGAGACTCCTCTCAGGCGACGGACTAATGTGTGTTGTCTCTTCCCTTTCTCCCAGAGGCCAGCGAGTGACCGAGCCCCGCTCTGACGAGAGCTGCACGCCGACTTCACCGCACCCAGAGAAAGCACGACTGAGAGCACCACTACACGCCAGCCTGCCACCTTTCACTTCGCACCTTCACTTGATTATAATAAATTCACCCTCCGGGGTATTTATTTTGAGCTCTCCTTGTCGCGTGATTCTTCCACCCCGTCACAGTGGTGGAGAATGCGGGCATGAACGGAAGTTTCACCGACAAGTGATCTGCACATCTCAACCCCACTTTTTTTCTCTTTGCACTTTCAGATCGGTGCGTACTCCTCCCCTAAGGATGGAAGAATTGCTACAACAACTAACCGAAGTCAGCCTGCGCCAACAGCAGATTGTGGAACATCTGGCGGCCCGACAGGGCCAGGCTGACCAGGAAATCGCAGCCCTTCGCACGGCCGCCCGCCAGCGCGTTCCGTTACCGGACCCACGCGTGCAGGCCACCCAGTTGTTACCCAAAATGACGGCCCATGACGATGTGGAAGCGTTTCTACAAATATTTGAAAATACCGCCACGATGGAGGGATGGGATCCAGAGGAGTGGGCCCGCGCACTGGCACCCCTGTTAACCGGTGAGCCCCAAAGGACTTTTTTCAGTCTCCCCACATCCGTGGCCGAAGATTACGAGGCCGTGAAACGGGAAATCCTGGCCCGGGTGGGGCTGTCCCCAGTGTGCGCGGCCCGAGCGTTTCATGATTGGGTCTACCAACCACGGCGCCCCGCGAGATTACAAGTAGCCGAGCTCACCCGGTTGGCCCAACACTGGCTGTTGGACGGGGCGCCCACCGCCGCCCAGGTAACGGAACGCATCATCATCGATCGCCTCCTCCGAGCCCTTCCACGTCCCCTCTGCCAGGCCGTCGGCATGAGGAACCCCATCACGACGTCCGAACTCGTCGAGGCGATCGAGCTGGCCGAGGCGGCCTATCGACACGAAGCAGGGGAGAGAGTACCGCCGTTTCCCCGGAGGGTGGCTCCGGAGCAACGCCCGCCGGAGGGTACCCACCGACCAGTAGAGGGGGCGCCGGCCCCCAAGATACAGGAGGAATCAATGCCAACAGCTCCGTCGTCGCCAAAGAACCGGACCTGGTGGGCAGGCTGTGTTCTACACCAAGAACTCCCGCGAGGAGCCCCGTCGGCCACGGTCAAGATCAACGGCCGGCCATACCAGGCCATCCTCGACTCTGGCAGCGCGGTCAGTCTCGTCCAGACCAAGATCTTGCCCCCGCCTCACGGAGCCAAGACCGTCCTACCCCTGATGTGCGTCCATGGAGATGCACGGGAGGTGCCCGCCCGATGCGTTACCATCGCCGCAGCCCCGGGCGCCTGGCCACTGGAGGTCGGCCTAGTGAAGGACCTGCCTGTAGCGGTGCTGCTGGGACGAGACTGGCCGGGATTTGAGGCCCTGCTCCACGCCACGACACAGCCTGCCTACCGTAACGGGGGTCGCCGTGGACGGCGCCGATCCAGGAAGCCCGGCAGCCGTCCCGTTCTCTTGGCCTCCGACAGCGCGAGAGATGGTGAGTCCCCCTCCCAAAATTCTAACCTCTTCTATGATGTTTTCCAGCAGGTGACGGGAGGGGGCTCATTTGGCCGGGCCCAGCGGGAGGACGACCGCTTAAAAAACTGCTGCAACCAGGTCTGCGTCCTCAACGGAGAGGAAGTTCGGCCAAGGCCCCATCCTCTCCCCCATTTTGTCGTAGAGAACGGCCTACTCTACTGTGTCGCCCAGCGAAGGGGGGAGGAGAAGAAGCTATTGGTGGTTCCTCGCTCCAAGACGGAAACGATCCTGCACCTGGCACATGCCCACCCCACGGCTGGGCATCTCGGGGCAGGAAACACCATCAGCCGGATTAAGGACAGATTCCATTGGCCTGGCCTGGAGGCGGAAGTACGACGGTTCTGCCAAGCCTGCCCGGAGTGCCAGAGGACCTCGCCGAACCACCCTCCCCCCTCGCCGCTCATTCCGCTGCCCATTATCGAGGTACCCTTCGAGCGGATCGGGATGGATCTGGTAGGCCCGTTGCCCAAGTCGGCCCGGGGGCATGAACACATCCTCGTCGTGGTAGACTACGCCACCCGGTACCCTGAAGCCATCCCACTCCGGAAAGCCACAGCCAAAGCCATCGCCCATGAGCTCTTCCTGCTATTCAGCTGGGTCGGCATCCCGACGGAGATCTTGACCGATCAGGGAACACCGTTCATGTCCCGGCTAATGGCTGACCTGTGCCGCCTGCTCCGGGTAAAGCAGCTGAGGACCACCGTGTACCACCCCCAAACAGACGGCCTAGTCGAACGCTTTAACCAGACCCTCAAGCAAATGCTCCGACGGGTGGCAGCGGAAGACAAGAGGGACTGGGACCAGATGCTGCCATACGTCTTGTTCGGTATACGGGAGGTCCCCCAGGCTTCCACCGGCTTTACACCGTTCGAGCTCCTCTTCGGTAGGCAACCTCGTGGGCTGCTCGACGTCACCAAGGAGGCATGGGAACAACAACAGCCCACCCCACACCGGTCCCTGGTCGAGCACGTCCACGAGATGAGGCACCGAATCGACCGCGTCATGCCATTAGTCCGGGAACACCTGGCCAAAGCCCAACAGGCCCAAGCACGGCATTACAACCGCACAGCTCAGCCCCGGGAGTTCCAGACCGGCGACCAGGTCATGGTGTTGGTCCCCACCTCCGCTTGCAAGTTTCTGGCCACCTGGCAAGGACCGTACACCGTGGTAGAGAAGATCGGGCCAGTGACTTATAAGGTACGGCAACCGGGGAGGCGGAGCCCCCATCAACTTTACCACGTTAACCTGTTGAAGAAGTGGGTGGGGACCCGAGAACAAACCGCCGCACTAGCCGCCATGAAACCCATCGTCGTGGACGTCAACCCGGACCTGTCGACGACCCAGAAGGCTGAGCTGCAGCATCTGATCGGTCAGTTCTCGGATGTGTTCTCCACTGTCCCCGGGAAAACCCAAGTCGTACAACACAACATACGGACACCACCGGGAGTAGTCGTGAAGCAGCGGCCCTACCGGATCCTAGAGGCTCGTCGGCAGGCTATTGAGGAGGAAATTGAAGAAATGCTGAAGTTGGGGGTGATTGAACCATCGTCCTGGTCCCAAAGCCGGATGGCACCCTCCGCTTCTGCAACGACTTCCGGCGCCTCAACGAAGTCTCGTAATTCGACGGCTACCCAATGCCCCGAGTGGACGAATTACTGGATCGCCTGGGAAGGGCCCGGTACATTTCCACCCTGGATCTGACCAAGGGGTACTGGCAGGTCCCCCTCTCCGAAGATGCCAAACCAAAGACGGCCTTCTCGACCCCTTCCGGCCACTGGCAGTACCGGACCCTTCCCTTCGGCCTTCACGGAGCTCCAGCTACCTTCCAGCGGCTGATGGACGTCATCCTCCGGCCTCACCAGCAGTACGCTGCTGCATACCTGGATGATGTCGTCATCCACTCGGAGCGTTGGGAGGACCATCTAGACCGTCTGCGGAGGGTGCTCACGGAGTTGCGCTAAGCTGGACTCACCGCCAACCCCAGGAAGTGCCACCTAGCGCTCGCAGAGGCCAAATATCTGGGATTCCGGGTCGGTCGGGGCCTTATCAAGCCCCAGGAGAAGAAAGTGGAGGCAGTACGAGATGCTCCGCAACCTAGGACGAAGACCCAAGTGCGAGCGTTCCTGGGGTTGGCCGGATACTACCGCTGCTTCATCCCCAACTTCTCTTCCATAGCTGCCCCCTTGACAGACCTGACCAGAAAGGGGCAGCCTGAAAGCATTCACTGGACTCCTGCTACGGAAGAGGCCTTCCAGCACATCAAGCGGGCTCTCACAGAAGAACCAGTCCTGAGAGCCCCCGACTTCGGCTGTCCCTTTCTGCTGCAGACGGACGCATCCGAGGCAGGGTTGGGAGCCGTTCTGTCCCAGGTACAGGGCGGTGAGGAACACCCTGTCTTATACATCAGCAGGAAGCTGACGAAGGCCGAGAAGAACTACGCGACAGTCGAGAAAGAGGCTCTAGCCATCAAGTGGGCAGTCCTGGAGCTGAGGTACTACCTGCTAGGCCGGAGGTTCACCCTGCTGACGGACCACGCACCCCTCCAGTGGATGGCCAGAGCCAAAGACACCAACGCGAGGGTGACGCGGTGGTTCCTCGCGCTCCAGGACTTCTGTTTTACCATCCGTCACCAGGCTGGAGCCTCCAACTCTAACGCGGATGGACTTTCTAGGCTGTGGTCAGCCTATGCAGGTCTGTCAGGGGTCACTCCCCACCCACCCCCAATTTCCCCCTTATTGCTGCCTTTTGTTTCCACCAGGACCAGGACAACGCTTAGGGGGGGGGGAGTGTGACGAGCGTCCCGAGGTATCATCAGCGTTGCCCTGGAGACGGACTCGAAACACCTGCACCTGCTCATCAAGACGGATCGGCCGCACCTGCAACTCGTCAGCCCGCGGCCAGATAAGCCGTGTGAGGCTGCACAATAGAGAGACTCCTCTCAGGCGACGGACTAATGTGTGTTGTCTCTTCCCTTTCTCCCAGAGGCCAGCGAGTGACCGAGCCCCGCTCTGACGAGAGCTGCACGCCGACTTCACCGCACCCAGAGAAAGCACGACTGAGAGCACCACTACACGCCAGCCTGCCACCTTTCACTTCGCACCTTCACTTGATTATAATAAATCCACCCTCCGGGGTATTTATTTTGAGCTCTCCTTGTCGCGTGATTCTTCCACCCCGTCAGAATATATATATAGATAATTATACATAAATAAATAAAGATATATTTACTATAATATACATGATCATGCATATAAATATAGATATAATATAATATTTATCTAAAAATCTATATTTTTAGATACGTATATATACGTTTTTGATTGTCACTAAGCCATAACATGATTTAATTTAGTTTTTTAATTAATTGTGCAGCCCTGGATATTTCATAAAATTTTTATTTGATTAAAAACGTCCATTTTGAAAACCCTGGTTGGAAAGGACCCGAGAGAGAGACGGGATTTGGCACAACACCCCCAGTGAGCAAGCCAATGGCGACGGTGGCAAGGAAAAAACTCCATAAAATTAGGAGGTAAAAAACCTTGAGAGGAACCAGACTCAGCAGGGGGGACCCATCCTCCTCTGGCAGTTATAAGTTATAATAAGAAGTTTAAATAGCATTTCAGTAAGTTGGCTTTCTCAAGCCAACTTAATAAGAAGTGTGGGATTACAAATTTATTAAAATGTTCAATTTAGATCCCAATGTAATAATGTACAAACTGAAGAAGTTATATACATTGTATTTAGCATTTATGGTGAAGATGGTGACATCAAATGAATGACTGTGATATACAAAGTTTGTAGCAAGAGGTTGTCAGGTCCTGTTCTCTTACTGTAAGTCAAATGAGCCAGACGACGGAGACTCTTGCCTTTTGTTTGTAATTGCTTTTGAGGCCCCTGTCTCAATCTTTGGGCAGTTAGGCTGATTAGATTAGGAGTGGTTAAATGGGCCAGGATGCTATACCTGAATACTTCATTTGCATGCTTTGTTTAAGGTCGTCACCCAGGTACTTTATTTCCATTCCTAAGCACAGCCCCCTAAATGTATATACACTACAATGTATCACTGCTTTAGTTAGACTTGGATGACTACAGCGACGCATCGAGTTCTCTTCTCAATAAAGAGCAACTTTATGAAAGATATCCCAATGTCTCCTGGTCTCTGCTTCGTAGAAGATAAAAGTTCACAACAGAAGTTTAAATAGCATTTCAGTAAGTTGGCTTTCCCAGGTATCGGATCAGTACTCGGTATCGGCCGATACCCTGAGCCTAGGTATCGGAATCGGTATCGGGAAGGGAAAAAGGGTATCGGAACATTTCTAAATATATATTTAGTCAGTTTGAGTAAATTATTATTTTACTGTAAACATTAATTTGAATAAATTATTTGAATTTAATAATTACATATACATAATTTAATAAATTATTACTTAGGTAAATTTGCAGATGGTCCCTAATGCAGCCTAGGCAAATATAAAGTGAATATCAAACCTAAAACCTATAATATCGCGCTTGGTTTTCTATGAGAGAAAAAAATGTTTTGGTGAAACTTGTTGGTTGTATGCTCATCTGCTTAAATGTACATAATATACAGTAATATATTTTATTAATTAGATGCTGAATTTAATCATTTATTATCACTGAGGCAAACCGTGTTAAGTGTTTCCTTTATGGGAAATGTTTAACGTGCAGTTTTGCGCGTTCCGTAACTTGTGTTCATATCTGCATCTGTTTGCATCATCAGTAAGATCTGAGTTTGGTCTTATAATAGGCTTGTTTGAGATTAGCAAAATCTGCGCAGAACCGATCACCGAGATGCATGCCGGTTAGAAAAGTGTCTGAGTTTTTTTTTTAAACATATAACATTCACAGGGGATACAGTCAAAGTAATAAAATACATACACAACCAGAATACAAAACAGTAAATACCTCGATAATAGCAATAACAAAAAATAAATATAAAGAGAAAAACAAATAAATAATAGTTGCCATAAACATAACTAAATAAAAAGTGTCCGAGTTACGTCCGCCTTGTTGTCATGTCATGCTGACGTGTGCCAAAAAACTCTCGCGATGGCGAGGCGGCTGTGTCGGATTGAGCAGTTGCGCGCAGTTGCTCTCCACCGACTGCGCTGATCAAAAGCATGATGGGAAAATGTTTTTTTTGTTTGTTTTTTTTAATCTGATTTCATGTGATTGTGTATTTAAATTATGCTTGAATATCCCCAAACACTATGACAGTGCGATCTTTGGGTGAGATATGTGATTGTTGTCATATTTCTATACAAATCTAAAATACATGTTTGTATTAAAGTAGAATGGATGGTAAATACGCCTTTCGTATGGGATTAAATAGGAAGCACTTTGAGTGTCCTGTTCATCATATTTATATTCATATAAAAGCAACAGAACTGAAATTATATCACATTTATTAGCAGAACAGCACGAGTGATAATAACGCGATATCCGCCTTTGATCTCGTATGTATCTGTTCTACTTCGAGAACTCAGAACTGTCCGTCTTGACTGCACTTATTTCACTCCTCCCCTTACTGTAGACACCTACATTTAAAGCGAGGCACATCTCAAACAAGCCTAAATAACTGTCATTGTGTTAGTGCACTACTGAGCCACGTAATGGGTTTTCTTTAACCGATTTCTGAGGGAAACAGCGTGAAACCTTGTGTGTTCGTTCATATTCTACATCTGCTTAACTGTCGAGATAGTTCGCATAATCATCAATAAAGTGTATTCTTATATCACTGTATTAGTTCACTGAGGCGCGTTACGCGTCGTTGGGGAATCCTGGAGTGTGACATATGAGGGGAACCCCAGTATTACAGCACAGCGTCACACAAGCCATGATACAGAGTTACAGAAACTAAACAACCGAAATAAATATGTCTTCTCAGATGTAATGTTAGTTCTGTACTACAGCGTTGGGTAAAAGAGCATCATAATCTCCTTTGTCGTAGAGAAAGCTGCTTATATGTAGGCTACGGGAAACAGCGAAAATGTGGAATTAAACATACACACAATCAGCGCTTCCACATGTTTATGCTGGCCCCGATAATCAAAACTTCTAGCGCTAGCTCCATTTCTGCAAATCAGTTTTTGTAAACGAGTGACTTGATCCACATATGGCCTTCATCAACAGCCGCGTGCGCCACCTGCTGGTGAGCGGCTGACAGCAGCTGGAGATCATGCATCGGCGCTCTACTGCTATTCCTGCGGTTCCCGGATGTGCAACGCTGAATTTTCTGTCGAATTTTAACCACTAAATTTGTGGCAGCGAATTTGGAAAGTGAAATAAAATGACTGAAATTTAAACAGATTGAATATTTTGGAAGTGAATTCTGGAAGGTGAATATGAATTATTGAATTTTTAATTATGAAAATGTGTGTGAAATATTTTGAATTGAAATATTCACAGCTTAAATAAACAACTATGTTAAATTTCAGGACCTAAAAATGCAAGCCCTGGAAATACAAGGCATTAAAATGCAAGCACTGTTAATTGCAATGCATCTTTTTTTCGATTTGTGGAATTCAGCATGCTTTATGTTTCAAAAACTATTGTCATTATTCTGCTTCCATAGTAGGCTTGCTTGTTAGGAATTCTAAAACTAAAATGATTCACTCTAGCTTAAGGTGACCAGAGATGCCACTTCCCGGGATATGCTCTGCACAGGATTTCTAATTTTCCTAAAATAACCAATCGTTGTATGACTTCAAAGTATCGCGAGAGCTATAGAGAGCAGAGCAGATGGCTCCATGCTTTTGAATCGCTCTCACGGTACTTTGATGTCATACAATGATCGATCAGCGCAGTGCAAACAACCAACATCAGGTTATTTTAGGCAATTTAGAAATCCTGCGCAGAATGTGTGCCCAGGAAGTGGCACTTATGGTCACCTTACTCTAGCTGGTCCTTTTGACCTTCAATACATCATAAAAGTCCCCTCATAATTGTAAAGGGTGTGGAGTGTGACAAAACAAACATTTTTATAAAGAAGTGAGGAGGTGTAATTGACGTTGTAATGAGGAACAATTTTACTTTCTCATTTACAGTTGGCTGTTGAGGAATGAGAAATTACCTGTCACACCAAAATTCTTGGGGGGGGGGGGGGGGGGGGGGGCACACACACACAAAAAACAAAACAACTTTACTATTTCCTGAAAACAAGAGATACCAATGGCATTGTAGGCCACAAATTAAAATGAGTTTGTTTTTTAGTATTAATGTAAACAGATGTTTATTTGGTGATTGATATTATTTTCCTGTCTTAAGCCAAATACAGTCTGCATAGTTCCAGGTGTGACAACTGCATGTAGGAGTGAATCCCCTAAATTATTGCTCCATGTGTGTACGAAACATGAGTCTGTCCTGAAATGTGACTGACATAGTGGCAACTGCAGCAACGTTTTGGCATCTCGTCTTGGAATTCATTTGAACCACTGTTTGAGCTACTGTCTTTGTATGAAAGGGAACGAAAAAAAAAAATATTATTAGAACTGCAGATTTTCCCTAGGTTGGAGTCAGATTCATACATGGAAGGAAAGAAGCCAGGCAGAAAGTATGTAGGGAAATAGAGAGGGTAAGTAAGTAACTTATTAATTTAGCTCAAAGGGAATTATTTATTATTTTTATATGGAATTTGGACAGAATCACTGTTTTAGGTTGTTGATTGGCTGGGCGTTCAGTAGTCGTTCGAAGTGACGTCTTGGGCATTGGGTGAAGGATGGTGCAGAGTCGTATAAGCTGGTTGAAGTTTTTAAGTGGGTACAGACTTGAGGACAGACTCTAAGACAAGGTGTTGCGGCAAAACTTAACTTAGGACACAAAACTCTCAACGGGAAAAGAAAAGAACTAAAGTAAAAGAAGGAAAGAATGAAGGTGACGAGACTAGATGGCTTTTCTCCTCATGGCGTATAGAGGAGCAGCTGGCATGCAAGCCAGAGCACGCTCACAAGGCAGTGGCCAAAAGCCAAAAAGGGGAAAAAAGCTAAATTTGTTGGTGTCCTGAGTTTTTAACTCGGCTGTTGGACACATCCCAAATGGTGTCTTGACCAATTACATATTGTCTTAGCTCGGGGTGTTGCTAAGTTTCTCCTCCCAATACAACATGTTATCTTATTAGGTCACATGGTCTGAATTTTCCCGCTCTTGCAGAGTAAAATTTAGACAATGCAGGAACGTTGCTTTCTCAAAAACACAATCATGTACATACATGCTGCTCACATATTATTGTAGCCCAGTTTGTGCTGTTTACAGTGTTATTAGACTTTAGCCATTTATATGGTTATAAGCAACTGAAAAAAGCACAAATGTCAGGGCATGTCAAAACTTCTCCTGGCCCCCAAAACACCCTCAGACCCCAGAGGGTTAACTCTGTTATTACTTTGTGGAAATATGCAAACCAACAATGCAATATACTGCTTGTAACTATTAGGCAGTATTCAGAGTGAAGTTACCTTTGCGATCAACAGGGAGTATTCAATATCATCTACATCATTCTTGCAAATTCTGAGGACATCAACTTCCCCAGTGATGAGGTAAAAGTAGCACCACTCTCGCATGAAACATGGGACTTGAGCTAAACTGTCTACAAAGATCTCTCCATTCCTATTACTCTAGTGATGTTTTAAGAAGCACTTTTTTGTTACAGCTTTTCCACTTTTATTACACATAACTTGCCTGTAAGAAACTCCTTTTGTAAAGCACCAGAGTCGACTCCAGGTTCACCAGTGAAGGTTACCTTTAGCTGCTTGGCTGGATTTCCTTTTTTCTGTCTTTGCCATTGCTTGAGTCCCCTCTCTATGAGATTGTCCTGCAAAACACAAATGTGGAACTGTTTTTTTGCATTTACTCGGCCAGCAAGCAGCTCCAGAAGTTGTTCCAGACTGTGCCACAACCATATACCCTGCAGCCCAGGACTGGTTGCCCACTGAAGCTAAGCAGGATTGAGCCTGGTCAGTACCTGGATGGGAGACCTAACTACAAATAAAAAGGAAAAAAAGATATTCAGCTTATACACGCCCTAACTAAACTGCACTAAATAAAAAAATAAAACTTACAAGTGTGGCTCTCACTTGGTTTGGTTTATTTAATTATATAGCACTACTAAAATAACCCCAAGGGTTACCTGCAGTGCTTTACATAAAATAAAATAAAAAACAAAGAAGCAAAAACAGTGACACACGTTGACCAATTAAACAATCACATATAATACCTACTATATAGTTTAACTAACATAGGCTGCCACCCCAAATTAAGCTTTCAGCGGATTCTTAAACATTGACAGAGATTTAGGCAGCTCATTCCACAATCTCGGACAAATTACTGCAAAAGCTCTATTGCCTTTATGATGAAGGATTGTCCTAGGCACTACCAGCATTTTAAAATTTTCTGAGCGCAAGGCTCTAGGGCTATCATGAGGTTTGTAAGTTACAAAGGTGCCTGATTGTTTAGGGATTAGTATACAATAATTCAAATCTTATATTTAACTCTAAAGCAAATGGGGAACCAGTGCAAATGTGCTACTACCGAGGAAATAGAATCATATTTCTTTACCCCCTTTAAAACCCTTGTGCTGCATTCTGATTGTAATCGAGCCAGAGATTCCATCGTACAGCGAGTTACAAAAATCAAGGCGTGATAAGACAAATGTATGAATAACTCTTTCGAAATCGGCTTTTGACAAAAAAAGTGTTTGGTTTTAGCTAAAAGGCACAAATTGTAAAAACAAGAGCATACCACAGAATTTATTTGCTTCTCCATTTTTAAATTATCCTCAATTTGAAAACCTAAATCTCTTATCGATGTTTTAAAATATGGTGCCAATGGGCTTGAATCTAAAAGTAGTTTAATAAAATCATTTGGCTGGCCAAAAACAATGACCTCTGTCTTTTCTTCATTTAGCATTTGGAAATGTTTTGCTGTCCAATTTTTTTTTTATATCATTTACACATGCTAAAAGGGAATCCAAAGATGTTGATCGTGATCCTGCCAGACCTCAGAGTCGAACCCACGACCGTCAGGTTACAAGTCCAACTCTCTATCCATTAGGCTACAACTGCCCCACAGTCAATAAGCAATCATACATTTGAGTCATCTAAAAAGTAATGGTTTGATAAACAAAGTATTAATAATTTGTACAATATGCATATATATATATTTTTTTTACTTTTGACAATTTTGTTTTCTACAATTGTTAATGCACAAAATAAATGTATAAATGAATAGATTAAAACAATAAGTCTTTATTCAAATCCTTATTACTTTTTTAAAATCATTTAAATAATTAAAACATTTTGCAATAGATAATCCTTATATACTTTAAAATATGTATTTTAATTTCACAGTGATTGATTGTGGAGGAGTAACAAACTTAAAAAAAAATACACTAAATTTGTGAAAAATATAAGTCAGCTATAATTTGTGAAAAATATAAATCAGATATAAATCAGCTATTTTATATTAATTTTTTATTAAACCAAACAATATAAATCCTGCCCAAGTTTGCTACTGTTATGATGAGTGGTGTACTTCACAGTTTTAGAGGAACCACCCATTTTTGTGGGAGGATTAACAAAAGTGAAAGCAGACTTTGTGAATATAAATAAGAGAGGACGAACTGTACTTTTCTCTGTTTAAGAAGGTAAAAGCTGTGACACAGCTGCAGTTCTCTTATAACACAATGGCACAATTTCTTTATATTGCTATAGATTTTGGAACATCATACAGCGGATATGCCTTCAGCTTTAAGACTGATAGCAATCTAGAACAAATTAGGATTCCTTCCTGGGGTATGAAGCAAGGTCAAAAAACTTTTAAAACCCCCACCTGCATTTTGTTTGATGAAGAACAGAACTTCCAAGAGTTTGGTTATGATGCCATGCAAACATACACACAGCTGATGAAACAAGAACAAGCAAAGAAGCACTATCTATTTGAACACTTCAAAATGGAGCTCTATAATAAAGTAAGTACTTTTACATTTGTAAATATACTTTTGGGTTATGGATTTTTGTGTTTACCTTATATACCGTATTTATCTGTTGACTTGTTTTGTTGCAAAGGAAATCCACAGAGATTTGATTATTACTGCATCAAATGGGAAAACAATGAAGGCTATAAAGGTTTTCTCTGCGAGTCTGCGATTCCTGAAGGATCATGCACTGGCAAAGGTTGAAGAAAACACTCAAGGACGAAAGTACATCGCATCAGATGTTGCATGGGTGTTAACAGTTCCTGCTATCTGGCATGCAGCAGCAAAACAATTCATGAGAGAAGCAGCTGTTGAGGTGAGTTAAAAAAGATTGCAATATCAGATACTCATGAGATACTCATTCTTCTGTAAGAGATAAATAAGTAAAAATTATTTTAAAAAAAAAAGTAAAAAAAAGTGAATTAATCATGCAGGCAGGTCTTGTGACGGATGCTACACCTGAAAGGCTCATCTTTGCCCTGGAGCCAGAAGCTGCATCTGTGTTCTGTAAGCAGCTACCAAATGATGGTTTCATAGCAGAAAGACAGTGTCAAGAAACATTGGAACAGCAACCAGGAAGCCAGTACATGGTTGTAGATTGTGGAGGTACACTGCTAAAATCCCTTTAAAATCCTAATGCACATTTACATACAGATAACAAAAGTTTTCTAAAATCATCCTCTGCTGAGATCTTGAGAGATTTAATGTTGTCTTTTATTTCGATTGCTTTCATCTAAGGCTGAGGCTGAAGTCAGTTGGGCTCTTGTGTTTCTCTTTTATTCAGTGTTGCAGCAGGTGTTCATCGCTAATGCTCAATCATCACTTAATTAATCGCTTAATTATCTCATTAACTTTAACTCTGATGGACTGATTTAACTCTGGGGATTTTGTTATGTAACAGATGCTAAAAATTATTGGTAATTCTTTACATTACAGCTCACAATTTGCATCATACTTTTTTGTAATAATAGTGTATCTCTATAGTTGTGAACTCCAACGTGGTGCCCACGGGTACCTGGTAGTCCACGTTAAACATGTGAGTAACCCACCACAGGGCTTGAACAAAACAATTAATTATAGCTTAATCCTAAAAGTAAAGAAAAACAGCAACAAAAAGGCACATATTTATAGTTTCACATCATATATTTTCTTCTGCTATATACTAAGTATGTCCACCAAGTTGCCCTCTAGATCATTTTAACTGTTCAGGTAGTCCTTGTTTACCAAAATTGTGAAGACCCTTGCTCTACAGTATGTATAAGGGAAAATATGCAAAGTCTGGGGAATAAAATGGTAGGAAAATTGGAAATTTAAAGTATTTTATAACTAAAGGGTCCCTATTCTATTATGTGGTATGTTACCCATTTGTTCCATAGATATAAGTACAATAAATGTACATGCAAAATGTGATATCCTATAGGCCATTGTAGCCTATGTTTAAAAAGAAAAAAAAAAAGAAAAAACTTATTTATTATACTCAGTGTTGGGAAAGTTACTTAAAATAATTAATAATTAAAATAATTAATTAATTATGCATTACTAAATAACTTTTGTATCAATCTGTATATATAATGGACACTGATTATGTACATCTTTGGTAGCTCATTAATAGGACTTTGAGGAAAGCGGCCTTATATGTAATGAAGCACATACACAAGACCTGAACCGGATGCAATGAGACTTGTTTTCTGGTTTTGCTGTTTGGCATAAAGCCTGTTGTAAACAAAAACAGTAGATTCAAGATTGCTCAGAAATTAGCCAGTTCTCAAAAAGCTGTGGCTTTTTAACAAGAAGCTTGATCCTAATATCAGCGGTCAGTTAATAATATTGAATAGCTATAGCTTAAATGAAAACAAACAAACAAACAAAAAAATACAAACATGACACTTGTAAATTAAACAATTTGATATATACTGATTTATTCATTAATGCATTTCATTATTGAATTCAGAGATGTTATTGTCTAGCTCAGTTTAGTTTAAATAGTATCTGTGCAATCAAATCGGCGATAATCGCTAGAAATTAGGTGTCCCCAACTGAGCAACCCAGAGGCGACAGCGGCAAGGAACCAAAACTCCCTCTGTGACAAAATGGAGAAAAAAACCTTGGGAGAAACCAGGCTCAGTCGGGGGTCAGTTCTCCTCTGACCAGACCAAACCCACAGTTCAAAAGTTTCAAGTTCTAACAATAGTAGTATTATGTAGTTAGGTATTGTATTATATTTTTAGTTATATTTTTTAGTTTTAGTGTATTTTAATTGAGGTCTCTGGGGGTCATCTGGGTGTCCTGGTCTCCGCTGACGATCAGGGCTGCAGAAATCATCTCTTGGTGCTGATCCACCATCTGATCATAGGAAATAAACAGACAAATATTAGCGTAGATGCCATTCTACTTACGATGTAACGAGTACACCGTGTGTTATGGGAAGTGTTCCCGGTTCCGGTTGATCTAATTAATGCAGCCTAACAATCCTTTAACGGATTTGAATAATAGAAGCGTATTAGTGTGTTATGTGTACGCCAGGGTAAAGAGATGTGTCTTTAATCTAGATTTAAACTGACAGAGTGTGTCTGCCTCCCGAACAGTGTTAGGTAGATTGTTCCAGAGTTTGGGTGCTGAATAGGAAAAGGATCTGCCGCCTGCAGTCGATTTTGATATTCTAGGTATTATCAAACGGCCAGAGTTTTGAGAACGCAGTGGACGTGGAGGACTATAATGCGATAAGAGCTCGCTCAAGTACTGAGGAGCTAAACCATTCAGGGCTTTATAAGTAATTAACAAGATTTTAAAATCTATCCGATGTTTGATAGGGAGCCAGTGCAGTGTTGACAGAACCGGGCTAATATGGTCATTTCCTGGTTCTAGTAAGGACTCTAGCTGCTGCATTTTGGACTAACTGTAGTTTGCTGATCAAGCGTGCTGAACAACCACCCAATAAAGCATTACATTAGTCTAACCTTGAGGTCATAAACGCATGAACTAAGATTTCTGCATTTGACGTTGAGAGCATAGGTCGCAATTTAGATATGTTTTTGAGATGAAAAAACGCAGTTTTACAGATGCTAGAAACATGGCTTTCAAATGAAAGATTGCTATCGAACAGCACACCTAGGTTCCTGACTGATGAAGAAGAATTTACAGAGCAGCCATCAAGTGTTAGATAATGTTCTAGGTTGTTACATGTGGGGTTTTTAGGTCCGATAACTAACACCTCTGTTTTTTTTTTTTCAGAATTTAGCAGTAAAAAATTACTCGTCATCCAGTTTTTTATATCGACTATACATTCCGTTAGTTTCTCAATTTGGTATGTTTCACCGGGCCGCGAAGAAATATAGAGCTGAGTATCATCAGCATAACAGTGAAAGCTAACACCATGTCTCCTGATAATATCTCCCAAGGGTAACATGTAAAGCGTGAAAAGTAACGGCCCTAGTACTGAGCCTTGAGGTACTCCATACTGTACTTGTGATCGATATGATACCTCTTCATTCACCGCTACGAACTGATGGCGGTCAGATAAGTATGATTTGAACCATGCTAAGGCACTTCCACTAATGCCAACAAAGTTTTGTAGTCTATTCAAAAGAATGTGTGGTCGATAGTGTCGAACGCAGCGCTAAGATCCAGTAGAACTAATAAAGAGATACAACCACGATCAGATGATAGAAGCAGGTCATTTGTAACTCTAATGAGAGCAGTCTCAGTACTATGATATGATCTAAATCCTGACTGGAATTCCTCACAGATATCATTTTTCTCTAGGAAGGAATATAATTGTGAGGATACTACCTTTTCTAGTATCTTTGACAGAAAAGGGAGATTTGAGATCGGTTGTATTAACTAGGTCTTTGGGGTCAAGTTGTGTTTTTTAATGAGAGGCTTAATAACAGCCAATTTGAAGGTTTTGGGGACATACTAATGACAATGATGAATTAATAATAGCCAAAAGAGGATCTATGACTTCTGGAAGCAGCTCTTTTAGTAGTTTCGATGGAATCGGGTCTAACATACATGTTGTTGGTTTAGATGATTTAACAAGTTTATACAATTCTTCCTCTCCTACAGTAGAGAATGAGGGGAATTGTTCCTCAGGGATCTATAGTGTGCTATCTGATGCGATACTGTAGCTGACGGCTGCAAGGATACAATTTTATCTCTGATAGTATCGATCTTGGAAGTAAAATAGTTCATAAAGTCATTACTGCTATGCTCTGGGAAATGCCAACACCTGTTGATGCTTTATTTTTCGTTAATTTAGTCACTGTATTGAATAAATACCGAGGGTTATGTTTGTTTACTTCTAGAAGAGACGAAAAGTAATCAGATCTAGCAGTTTTTAATGCTTTTCTGTAGGATAGGGTACTTTCCCGCCAAGCTAAACGAAATACCTCTAATTTAGTTTTCCTCCAGCTGCGCTCCATTTTCCGGGCTGCTCTCTTTAGGGCGCGAGTGTGCTCATTATACCACGGTGTTGCACTCTTATCCTTAATCTTCCTTAAGCGTAAAGGAGCAACCGCATCTAAAGTGCTAGAAAAGAGAGAGTCCATAGTTCCTGTTACATCATCTAGTTGTTCTGAGCTATTGGATATACTGAGGAACTGAGATAAGTCAGGAAGATTATTTATAAAGCAGTCTTTTGTGGTAGATGTAATGGTTCTACCATATTTGTAACAAGAAGTTGGCTTTACAGCTTTAGCTATATGGAATATACAGGATACATGATCTGAGATATCATCGCTCTGCTGCAAAATTTCAACGCCACTAACATCAATTCCATGTGACAGTATTAAATCTAGAGTATGATTTCGACAATGAGTAGGTCCTGACACATGTTGTTTAACACCAATAGAGTTTAAAATGTCTATAAATGCTGATCCCAACGAATCTTTTTCATTATCAACATGGATATTAAAATCACCAACAATTAGGACTTTATCTGCAGTCAGCACTAACTCCGACAGAAAATCAGAAAATTCTTTAATAAAGTCTGTATGTTGCCCTGGTGGCCTGTATACAGTAGCCAGTACAAACATCACAGAGGAGGATCATTAACACTTGTTTTTTGGATAACGTTATATGGAGCACCATTACTTTGAACGAATTATACTTGAAACCCGACCTCTGAGAGATACTGAAAATATTGCTATAAATTGTAGCAACACCTCCCCCTTTACCTTTTGGACGCGGTTTGTAACAGTAATCTTGGGGTGTAGACTCGTTTAAAGTAATGTAATCATCTTGTTTTAGCCAGGTTTCTGTCAGACAAAGCACATCTAGTGTAATATGTAGCGGTGTGCCCGACTAAGGATTTTCTAATCAGAATTTTCTAATCATATGTTTAGGGGCGGGGCAAAATACGTTACTAACAGAAACAACAGAAAAAAACCCTGCTGCAATAGTTTAGTAAAAATAGGGTCTAATGTACAAAATGATGATTTATGTGATTTTATTGGATTTGATAGTGCAAGCTCAACTGCGGGTCTAGGCAAAACGCAATTGCATGCAATTTTTGTTGCTAGAGGAGGCACAGCAGAGAGAACAAAGAGCATGTGATGGAAGGGAGAGGATTTTTTCCACATGTATTAATTTATTTGGAATGCCCGAAGAACACATTATCACATTAACACATTGATTTATAGTTGACCGGGAAACGACGCTGTTGTTGAAGAGTCATCGGCATATAGTTGACCAGGAAATATGATTGAAAATGCATCGATATATAGTTGACTGGGAAATATGATTGAAAATCCATCAATTTTTGGTTGAAAGAGAGATCAACACGTACTGCACCGGACACAGCTCATTTCTGGACCTTGGCACAAGCGTACAGGTAAGCTTGCTTAATGTTCGATATGAATGAATTGTACCAAATCAAATACTGTTAGGTTGATAGTTAACATGATGGTTAATGTAGTAACCGACGCAGTGCTGCAGTCACTGAAATAGATTTTTGTTTTACCAATGTGTGAAAATCTGCCAAAAGTACTTGATCTCTTCTAGGTTATAAAGTTAGCAAAACCTCATTGGTCCAGTCTATTTTTGTGACAGCTAGCTCAAAATACATGTCTGTACCCATTGCTAGTGTCGTGAAATCTATTAACACAGCACCGCTATTTCTTCTGGAATCAACGCTAGCATAGTGCTCTATCGCTACCCACAGCAGTGACCGCGGCGGGCCAGAATTACACAAAAGACATGGTTTACCTTTACTTTATTCAATGCAGAACTGTCTCGAGTTGTAACGTTAACTGGAAATGCCGATTAGACCATCTCGTAATAGCCTACAAATCCAAAATATGAATAATCCTCGAGCAGGGCTGCGATGTGCGATACAGTTTTGTAACTCCATTGTGTTTGTTTTCAGAAATGATAACAGTCGTTTTATACTAGTGCTTATGCGATATCACGATTTTTGATGATCTTCTGCACCTTTTCTGAGCGCGGGGAAGCGCTGTTATACAGCGCCTGACAACCAGGCCTGGCGTCTTAGCCCCACATACTTCATTTAGAAACAATTAAAATACCTCGTTAATTTTAAAGACATAGCCTTATTATTAGCCTGTTTTTGCGGTGAGATTTATGCATATTCCTCCATGCACCCAGAATTTAAGCAGAAATTAATGTGCAATTTAGTCAACCAGAAAAATCTTTTGTCTATGGTAACTCTAATCAATACATTTATTTAATTAGTTATAAGTATCCAGTTATTTATATTTAATTTGTTGAGTTAACAATTAGTTCTGATTTAATAAAATAATCAACATGATTTTTTTTAGAGTCACTTGGCCTCATAAATTGTCCTTATGAAAGATGTCACTGCAAGCTAATCCTTTGCCTCCCTTTAATTCGAATACATCCATGAACATATTGGGCAGTTTTGAAAAGTGCTTTGAATGTAGTCTGTCTTATACAGCCTCAACAAAAATGCGTTTCTACCCAGAAATATAAAATGATTTACCTAACTATGAGATGGCAAGATGAGAGAGGGGGTAAAATCTTTGCGTGGCAGGTGGAGCTGCCACTCGACCAGTCACGGATATATGTTCCATTCAGACATTATAGCACATGTGACAGAAAATTATGTGATGTGACGTGATATAGGTATCTTGTACTTAAATATAGTGAACGGAGTCCATTATTCATGAATAAAACTTGTTCAGTCTTTAGAAAAACCTTTGCAAGCCCAGTTTAAAAGAACATGTTATCATCTGCTTTGTGGGGAAATACTCAGGGCAGTGGATGATTCTGAATTAAATTGCTGTTTACTGACACTGTGATGTACTTTTTGTCCTTTTTTTTCAGATCATTAATCCACATCGTTTTTCAAGTAAGCAAGTCTTTAGTATAATAAGCCTCATCTGAAGTGGCTGCGCTACGCCCCAGACCGAGCGGGAGGAGCTGGAAGGCAGACGCAGCAGGAGTTAGCATTTAAAAGAAAAAAAATGAAATAATACAATAAAAATGATTGTTAATTTTAAAGAATGCGTGGGGTGTCATTTGTGCTAGTCTAGGTTATAGCCTAAAGGTATCGTTTCTATTTTCTATATTTTGCTAGCCATCCTGACTGTCGATAAAGCAGGATTATAGCTAATAATAATGTTTTAATATTATATTAAAATTACAGACCTTCAGATTAAACCTGTGGTATACTAAAACACCATGAAGTTTTGTTGATATGCTGGGATTTCAATATTGTTTCAATATCCATGTAATCGAAATACCATTGAAATTCTGTTGATCTCTAGGTATGATTTAAACGTTGTTTCAATGATAATAGAGGGTGCAACATGATGAAGAATCAACATCAGAGTTCGACGTTGATTCAATGATTTTATCGTTGACAGAGGGATGTTGACTTAACATCGTTTCAATTACTATTTGCTATCTGGGTAGCCTATTAATTACCACTACACCACGAATTACCACCATATTATGTTTGCTTCTTGATGACTGCTAGTTGTTTACTACTAGTAGTGAACTTATTCTGATTTACTTGGCAGAATTCAAATGAGCCATTTTAATCTAGGTTAATCTAGATTAATTCCAAGATTACAGTGAGATTAATCTAGATTAAAAAAATTAATCTATGCCCCCCACTATATAAAATATATATATATATATATATTATATAATATATATATATAATATAAAAATTAAACCTTACCTTGTCATAGTGTTTTATAATTTATACAGATAACTGTTATATATGCCAATAAAATATAATAACCATATTAGAGCAATATAGGGCTAACCTTATTTATTACTTATATAAGCACTTTATCATTAAAACAGCATACAACTATATATATGTATATGTATGTATGTGTGTGTGTATAGTAGGCTATATACATAACTGTATTGTAATAATTATAACACTGTGCGCTATCTGTCACGCCCACTGAAGGCTCGACAGTAGATCATACAGCTCTGATAGCACTGAATGAACTAACCCTGGAACAGAACCGGCTCCGGAGAAGGTTATCTTCAGAGAGCAAGTTGCTATGGTTACTTACATACCCTGAAAGTAACCTCCGATTTTGGAACCGAAAGCTGAGGTTATCCGCTCACTTATCCTCAAACATACCCGGGTAGTCACATAACCTGCTTTCTGGAATACACCCCTGTCCTTCAGCATCTGTACTTCACACATCTGTAACCCTCTGGGGTCTGAGGGTGTTTTGGGGGCCTGGAGAAGTTTTGACATGCCCTTACATTTGTGCTTTTTTCAGTTGCTTATAAACATATTAAAGGTTAAAGTCTGAAAACACTGTATTCAGCACAAACTGGGCTACAATAATATGTGAGCATCATGTATGTACATGATTGTGTTTTTAAGAAAGCAATGTTTATGCGTGGTTTGTTAAAAACTAAAATTTGAAGTCACGGGAAATAAGGCCATAAAACAAATTAGTTCACAAGACTTTGAGAACTGGATCTTGTGCTTAGAGTTTTTGCTTCAAAATGATGTGAAAATCATCTTGTTCACTCATTCACAGAAAACATATATTGATTTAAATTGTCTAAGACACTTTTTGAGTATAAAGGGTCTATGCGAGAGGGTGTGAACTATCATTATTAATGCTGTGATTCACACCTGAGAAGAAAAAGACCCACATAATGAGCTCCATAATGAGCCATTCAGTTAGGTGTGTGACTGAGAGGGAGGAGTTACAAGAAAGAATGTGAGGACAAAATAAATTTATATATTTTTGGTTTATTTAGAATAAATTGAGATTCACTTGCGAGTGCAGTAAAACGGTTTATTAGGAACAATCAAAGCTGAATTTCAAAGATGAATTTTTAGCATCATTACTCCAGTCACATGATCCTTCAGAAATCATTATAATATTCTGATTTGCTGCTCAAAAGAACATTTATTATCATTATTGTTATGTTGAAAACAGCTGAGTAGAATTTTTTCAGGTTTCGCTGATGAATAGAAAGGAACAGCGTATTTGCAAACATTATAAATGTTTTTATCATCACTTTTGTGCTAAATAAAAGTATTAATAAAAAAATAATGAAAGTTTTAATTAAAAAAATAAATCAAAAGCTTGGAGTCAGTGTATATGTGTATATATTCTGACTCTAAGTTTTTGAATGGTGTAGTGTATATTGCTACACTTGGTGTATGACTGGAGACAATTTAGCTTTAATTACAGGAATAAATTACATTTTAAAATATATTTAAATAGAACGGTTATTTTAAATAGTAAAAATACTTCACAATATTATACCTTTTGCTGTATTATGTATCAAATAAATGCAGGCTTGGTGAGCAGAAAAACAAACAAACATTGAAATGTGTATGTCATGTTGAAATATATAAATTAACATCACATACCTGGCATTTCCAAAGTGTATAATGTTTGTGTGCTCTGAAGAAAAAAAAATTGAAGAGTCTCATGGAAGTGTCTGAATCTCAGAGCCACTGTTTTCCATTTGCTTTGGCTCTCTTTGCAACAGGTTCTCATTCTCACATCTGAAATAATAAAAAAAGTAAGCATGCTGTTTAATCAAATAAATTACATTATTAACATTAATGTGATGGTCACTGATACTAATACTAATTTATAGAAGAAAAAAAAAAACAGAATTACCACAATTACCACATATCACACATAGTTTACCATACAGTAAATAAATCAAATTGAAGTAACATCTGTAAAATAGTGAATGCACACTTACTCTATAAGATTCTGAGTGGAGATGAAAACTGAACAAGACCTGCATCCCCTTCCTATGTGAGATTCAGGAGAAGGCGAGAGAATGTTATAAACAATCATTAGCATTTATTTTCACAGTTCCTTAGTATATGCATAGGCCTACTTCATGAGAAAACAGAATGCCAATAACAAAGAAACTATATTTTAAAACTATCAACCACAAATAATACTACCATATAGGCATAATAAAAGTACAAATACTATACACTTTACTGTGCACTTACTCAGTATGATTTTCCAGCGAACTCAAAACTGAACAACACTCGTGTGCCGGTGATGCAGCCACAGTCCTAAACGAAAATTTAAACAGTTAAACGCCAGCGTGTTTGTTGACCCCAGAGGGTTAAATTGTGAGGGAAACCAGACCTGAAGGAAATACTTTCTGGCTCAGCTGGGACTCGAACCAGGGACCTTCTTGCTGTGAGGAGACAGTGTTTCCCTCTGATATTTAAATGGCCCTATTATAGCTAACCATTGACCTAGAGAGTATTGTCCTGCAGTGGATTTGTTAAAGTTGAGTGAAACACCTTGGACAAGTAGAGAGGAGTAACGTGAGCTTTTTTTGGCACATTAAAGACCACTCTCGCTGCTGCATTCTGGATCAGTTGCAGAGGCTTGATAGTACTTGCGGGAAGGCCTGCCAAGAGACCATTACAGTAGTCCAGTCTGGAGAGAACAAGAGCTTGGACAAGGAGTTGTGCAGTCTGCTCTGGTAGGAAGGGTCTAATCTTCCTAATGTTGTATAAGGCAAATCTGCAGGACCGGGCCGTTGTAGCAATATGGTCTGTGAAGCTTAACTGATCATCGATCACAACTCCAAGGTTCCTGGCCGTCATGGAGGGAGTTATGGTTGACAAACCCAGCTGTATAGAGAGGTTGTGATTAAGTGATGGGTTGGCTGAAACCACAAGCAGTTCTGTCTTAGCAAGGTTGAACTGAGGGTGATGGTCCTTCATCCAGCTAGAAATGTCTCTCAGACAGGCTTCAATGTGAACAGCTATTGTCGAATCATCTGGTAGGAATGAGAGGTAGAGTTGAGTGTCATCAGCAGAGCAGTGATAAGAAAAGCCGTGCTTCTGAATGACGGCTCCTAATGATGACATGTAGATGGAGAAGAGAAGTGGTCCAAGCGCTGAGCCTTGAGGAACCCCAGTAGCAAGAAGTTGTGACTTAGAAGCTTCACCCCTCCAAGACACCCTGAAGAACCTACCTGAGAGGTAAGACTTGAACCACAGGAGTGCGGTTCCTGAGATGCCCATCTTTCTGAGAGTGGACAGGAGAATCTGGTGGTTAACTGTGTCAAAAGCAGCAGACAGATCCAGCAAGATGAGTACTGAGAATTTGGAAGCCACTCTTGCCAGTTAACCGAGAGTAGGGCAGTCTCAGTTGAGTGGCCGTTTTGAAACCAGATTGGTTGTTGTCTAGAAGGTTGTTCTGTGCAAGAAACATAGAGAGTTGGTTGAACACAACTTGCTCAAGTGTCTTTGCAATGAATGGAAGAAGGGATACCAGTTTTCTAAAAATGCTGGATTTACAGAGAGTTTCTTAAGCAGTGGGGTCACAAAAAAAAAAATTTGGTTTTCAAAAAGCCTTTTTCCAAAAGGTACATCTGGAAAAAGGGGGGTCGTCTTATAGTCAGGGTCGTCTTATATTCAGGCCAATACGGTATGTCATTTTAGCAGTAGAGACATTAGCAGAGAAGGAAGAGAGGAGTGACTGATACACACTAAGGTGGAGGAATTGAGGATGAAACCATAGAGGGTAAGCAAGTGGGAGAGAGTGAGCGTAGGTTACACCGAAAGTTGACCTGCGGAGGAGTGAGTTTTGTGTCCAGAGTCAGTGTGAGGTTAGAAGTGATGAGGAAGTGGTCAGAGGTGTGTAACGGTGTAACTAAAGTGTTGTCAGTTGAGCAATAGCATGTATAGATGAGGTCCAGTTGGTTACCTTATTTGTGCGTAACCATAGTAGACACTCGCTTGAGATCAAATGAAGTGAGAAGAGTGTTGAAGTCAGCAGCCTGGGGTTTTTCTAGGTGGATGTTGAAGTCACCGAGCAGTACCACAGGAGTATCGTCTTCAGGGAAGTTTGACAGTAACACATCCAACTCCTCCAAGAAGTTACCCAGTTGACCAGGGGGACGACAAACAACTACACAAGTGGATTTTCATTTAATTTATTTATTTATATAGCACAAATAAACACAACAGGAGTTGACCACTGTGCTTCACAGAGCATAAAAACTGAGATACAAGATAAAAAGAAAGAAAGCAGTAAATCATAATAAACATACAACATAATTAAGAATTGCTAAATGCTCTGGCCAGAAGACTTTAACTTTGATTTAAACTCATGTACAGAGGACAGGGATCTCAGATAAAAAGAAAGACTATTCCAGAGCCTAGGTCCAACAATTTAGAGCCATTAAAATAGAAGTAATATGTTGATGTTTGCGGACTCCCATTAAAAATCTGGCTGCAGCGTTTTGAACCATTTGAAGCCTTGTAAAAGAAGACAATAATCCAATCGAGATCAAACAAAAGCATGTGTGACTCTTTCAAGATCTTTGGGGGACAGAAAAGGTTTTACTCTAGACAGAAGTTTTAGATGAAAAAAGCTTGACTTAACTATTGTTTTTATGTGTTGATCAAACTTAAAGGAAGAGTCCAGAGTAATTTCCAAACTTTTCACAGTTGGTTTGATATAAGAGTGCAGATTTCCAACATCAACAGTGTTTTTCCTTTCCCCACAAAGGGTCCAAACACAATTGCTTCAGTTTTACTCGCATTAAGGTGTAGAAAATTTAAGGACATCCAGGATCTTATATCATTTAGACAAGCAAGCAAGGTTTCTAAGCCTTTCTTGTCAGTGTGCTTAAAAGGCAGATAAATTTGAGTGTCATCTGCATACAAATGAAAAGACACTCCATGCCTTCTAAGAATCAAACCTAGAGGTAATATATATATATATATATATATATATATATATATATATATGAAAACAGAGTTGGGGACAAAATGGATCCTTGAGGAACACCGCAAGTACGAGGAGCTATGGAAGAGACAGAGCCACCAATGCCAACTGAAAAGTTCCTGTCAGTAAGAAAATATTTAAACCAACTGAGGGCACTTCCACGGATGCCCACATAATGTTCGAGACGTGATAATAGAATGGCATGATCAACAGAATCAAATGCTGCACTCAAGTCTAAGAGCATTAAAATGACTGAGTCTCCTGAGCCGACAGATAGCAGGATGTCGTTCAAAACTCTTAATAGTGCAGATTCGGTACTGTGATTCATCCTAAAACCGGATTGGAATTTATCAAGGATAATATTAGCATCAAGGAAGCTCTGTAACTGCAGTAGCACTGTTTTCTCAAGAATCTTAGCTATAAAAGGTAGATTAGAAAACGGTCTAAAATTTGATAACTCAGTAGAATCCAAATTAGGTCTTTTCAATATTGGTCTCACCATAGCATGTTTACAGAGAGTGGGAACAGAGCCTAAAACAAGGCTTTTGTTGATAATTAACATGATCCATGCCCCAACACTGTCAAATATCTGTTTAAAAAAATGAGTAGGAACAATGTCAAGGGAAGAGGTAGTAGGCTTCAAATTGGTGACTATATCTGTTAGACAAGACATGGTAATTGGCTGAAAAGAATGTAAAAACCTGGTGGCCATAACAGGGTCTGCTGAATCAATAGATGGGGGTAATATAGACCGTCTTATCACTACTATTTTGACAACAAAATAACTCAGAAATTTTTCACACAGACAGGAAGATTCAGTGAGATAATTGTTTCCAAAGGGGTTAAAAACAGTTTAAAATATTAAACAAGGTCCTAGGATTATTTGTATTTTTAGCAATTATCTCAGAGAAATAGCAAGACTTAGCGGCTTTTACAGCTTTCTGGTATGATATTAAAGACTCCCATAGTATTTCATAGGACACCTGTAGCTTATCCTTTTTCCATCTGTGCTCCACTCTTCTGCAATCTCGTCTTAGATGGCGAGTGTTACTGTTCAGCCATGGCTCAAATGTACTTTTCTGATGTTTAAATCTCACAGGGGCCACAGTATCAAGTACGTTGGTACATAAAGAGTTAAATACAATTAGTATTTTATCAATGTCTACTGTATTTGCTAGATTTAAGCAGGCTTGGGTGATCCCACTGCTCTGTAAATCCAGCATTTTTAGAAAAATGCAGCAGAAAAGGGTTCAGCAGAGGAACTCTTGAAACAAGTAAACCATACCTGGTATTGTGTTTGCTGCTGCTTTCCATGGATTCAAGAAAAAACAGCCCCATCATCAGTAGTCATAGAGCTTATTTTACCATATTGTGCTCAGTGTAGTTAAATATCTGATGTTGGTACAGCACACTAAGAGAGAAAAAAAAAGAAGTTGAAGTTAAATCTTCAAGCTATCTGTTCACCAAAAAAAAAAAAAAAAAAAAAAAGTTTTGGCATGTTCATATCAGGAGCAACTATACTATTACATTAGCAATCACTAATATTGCCCACTCATAACTCCTAAAAAATAATAAAAAACATAATACTGTAGTTATAAACACAAGCATGCTTTGTATGCACATTATTATACAATACAAATTAGGTTTTATTAACAAGATTCGGTAAATCATCCTAACTAGCCCACTACGTATATACTGTATACACAGCCAACTCACCTCTGTCCCACGACAGTTTTCAGGCATCCCTCCTCCACCTCAACTCTTAACACTTAATCTATTCTCAGCTCATACTAGAGATAGGGGGAGTTCCCTGGACAGCATGCCAAATATGCTTAATATTTGTTTAATCAGATTATATGTAAGGGTGAACTTGTGAGAAACTAAATTATTAAGCATGTTATAAACATCTACATATATTCGTGAACAGAGTATTTCACAGTAAACATTGGTCTAAACATATTTCATTGTTTTATATTTTATAGAACATTAAAAAAAAAACATCCTGCTGTTGTGAGCCATTTAGATGAAACAAAGTGAAATGAAATGAGCCAATCAATTCACTTGATTAGCTCAAGCGGCGCTTCGCATCGCATTCTTATTCCGAGGTAAATTCTGGCTTATTCCTCTCAGTGCGTCTTCTTCCAAAAACTGAAAGTAGCCTAGATGAACACGCTTTGTTTACAGAGGTGCATGTTTTCATCTTTGCACGTCTCATATGGATAATTAAAATTAAAATATGAAAAGCGCAAGCTCCATGTAGGCATGAGCTCAAATGGGAAAAACTGTACCTCTCATTAGTTTCATTTGGTTTACTTCTTTAAATAATATTTGTTTTTGACATGACTGACTGACTTCATTTAAAGTAGTCACTTCAAGCTTTCTACACATATATTTATTATGTCTGTGTGTCAAGTATTCACTGAGTTTTGGTTTCTTTTTGTGACGCGTTTCAGAAAAAAGTTCACAGAGACTAAGACGACTGAAAGCGCACCCTGTTTGTTTTCTTTATTTTACAAAAGCACAACATTTTGTTGTTGTTATGAGTGTATACCAATAAAAGACCTTTTACAGATTTGAATGATGTATCTGTACGATCAAAATTCATGGAGTAATTTAAGTTCTTTTTGGCGTTATCAGGAAAAAATGCCACAAAATGCATTGTAGCATTTGTCAACCCCAGAGGGTTAAAGCTAGCATGAGCCTGCTAATCATCATTTGGGTCAATGTAAAAATTGGTTTAAAGGGGTCATATGATGCTATTTTAAAGATAATTATTTTGTGTATTTGGTGTAACAGAATATGTTGACATGCTTTAATGTTCAAAAAAACACATTCTTTTTCAAATACTGTACATTATTGTAGTTCCTCTATGCCCCGCCTCTCTCAAATGCATCGTTTTCTACAAAGCCCCTCCGTTCAGCACTGTAGAGGTCATCTCTAGGTGCTGATCCACCATCTGATCTGGATACGGAACGCAGCGGATGTGGAGGATTATAATGTGATAAGAGCTCACTCAAGTACTGAGGTGCTAAACCATTCATGGCTTTATAAGTAATTAGCAAGATTTAACCCCCCTCATTTGAAACTGCAAAGGGTCTACTTTATGTGCGTATAGTCATAATAACATAAAAACAAATATGCTTCTGTAAAATAAATAAAATAAACAGGGTGCGTTCTCTGCCGTCACCTCTCTTCACAGACACATAAATAAAACAACATGAATCTCTGCGAATACTTGCCTCAAAGACATTATAAATATATGTATAGAAAGCTTGAAATGTCTGCTTTTAAATGAAGTAAGTCACGTCCAAAACAAATCATCTGTTAAAGTAATCCGTATAAAACCAACACTATGTCCGGTTTTCCTGTCTCAACTCATTATCTCTAATCATCCTCACGAGCCTATCGCGCTTTTCAGATTCTAAACATCCACGTGAAAAACGCCCACATCACTGTAAATTTTCGTTTTTTGAAAGAAGACTCTGAGAGGAATACGCCTTGTATTTACCTCTTATGATATGCATAGGTCAACTTGATGAGAAAAAAGAATGCCAATAACAAAGAAACTATAATTTTAACACCATCAACCACTAAAGAAAAGGAAAAATAGAAATCGCATCATATGACCCCTTTAAGTCACTTTGCCCAACAGTAAGTCCGCCAATACTCAGGTGCATCTAATTTACATTTTAGTCATCTCCATATCTTCCATATCCATGTGGAGTAGAATTAAAATACTTTTTTTCCTCTGAATCCTTGAGTAATGTCCCATATCCCCGATTTCATTTCAGTCTATACATTTTTTTCCGCCCTTTTTGAATTTTACAAGAAAATAAATACCTTAAGTAATTTGTCTGATTTGCTCAACTTGGCGCATATCATCTAGACACTTTCATTGCAAGAAGTGAAAAGTGAAAAGCAAACAAAAAGAGTTGGTCAAACCGTTGCCAGTGAAATATTTGGGTGTAGCCCAATTTATCACTTAGCCAATATCTTCTATAGACAAAATCCAGGCCTAACTAATCTTGTTAAAAAAATAAGTCCTATTTGGACGGTAATTGTTTTTCATGTGGACATCTGTAAAAATAAATTTACATTGCACCTCAGAGATACAACTTATGGATTTGGATGGTAATTTATTCACAACCTACTTTTTCAGACTCCTCCTAGACCGTTTGTCCGATTTTCACCAAATTTGACTTGGATCATCTTCAGACCAAGCTGGCAAAAGGTTATGGATTCCGTGTCAATATATGAAATGGTTCTCATTTAGTGCATCAACAAATTTGCTGGAATGATGCCAAACTGCATCTGAGGCTCTATGTCAGCAAAGCTTTGACATATTGACACCAATTGTAGTGTGTGCCATTGTCACCTCACACAGAACACATGAGTGTAATATGGATATAGCGCCACCACCAGTTCAAAAATTCAACATTTAAATGGAAATAACCCTTAAACCCCTTATTCTAGAAATATGAAACTTAATACACCTGATTACTCTCCTCGTGCTGATCACATTAAATAGCTTACATTAAGACTCCGCCCATTACAGTAGCCATTTTGAAAAGTTCAGTATTCCATTTTTCCGTTACTCCTCCTTCAAAATTGGTCCAATTCTTCCGAAAAGGAGGTACCTCAGAAGATTGAACACAGCACCACCTAGCGTTCCAGAGATTTTAGAGTATAAGTTTTATTTAGCCTTTACAACTTTACTAGCAAGACATCTCACCCCCTTCTTTTGTCTAAAAGAAGTGTTTACTTCCATTAAATTGGAAAAAAATTAGACTGTCACTCACTGGTGCAGAAAATCTAATAAAGAAATTTGAAATAAATGTAATCTTTTTTTTTTCCAGACTCTTATTCATTTCCCCAACTTTGCATATTCCCATATACCTACAAGTATGTACCGCAGAGGTACATTTTTTGTTAAATAATTTTTATTTTCAGACCATTTCCTTTTCTGTTCAGGTGAGTTCATATGAATAAATGCTGTCTCTGTTTTTTTCGTATCTTGCAGGTGGTACTATTGACATAACGGTCCATGAGGTGTTGGATGATGGCAAACTAAAGGAGTTGCACGCTGCATCAGGAAATGACATGGGTGGACAGTCAGTAGAAAAGAATGTTATGTCTTTTCTAAAAGACATTTTCTCTGAGGACATTTTTGAGAAATTTTTGAAAGAATACCCGAGTGAAGCACTTAAACTGAAGTATGAAATTGCGCTCATAAAATCTTGTGATGATGTTGTGAGGCTGTCATGTCCTGTCAGCTTACAAATACTCGCTACAGAAAAACAGAGCATAGAAAGTTATTTTGAGGGTGTTCAGGGAGCAGTGTGGGATGATGGTGGAATATTCATTGAACAGGAACAGCTACGAAGCTTCTTTGATGCCAGCTTCAGTGCTATAGAAAGCAAAATTAAAGAGATCCTTAAAAAAACAGAGCTGAGCATTGAGTACATGCTGTTAGTGGGAGGCTATGCCCAATGTCCATTTCTGAGGACTTTCATGCGGAAGCAATTTGGCAGCAAACACAAAATACTTTGCCCTGAACAACCTCAGGCAGTTATTTTAAAGGGAGCAATCCAGTACGGCAAAACACCTTCCGTGGTTAAATCCCGCATTAGTGCTCTCACATATGGGTTTTCTACATGTGAATCCTTTGATGAAACCAAACACAGCGGCAAGAGTAAATATGAAAACACAGAAGGACAAGAGTTCTGTGATGTCTGCTTTGACCAGCTTGTCAGCAGCGGGGAGTCAGTTAAATGTGATGAAGTCCGTACATTCATAAGAGGCCCAGTAGATCCACTGCAAACAGGGGTAAAATTTATATTTTACTGCTCTGAAAGACAAAAAGTAAAGTTTGTGGATGAGCCGGGGGTAGAAGAGATTGGTTCTTTATCTGTTGACATGCCTAACACTGACAGAGGCAGGAAACGACAGGTCAGGTTAAAACTAAAATTTGGCTTCACTGAAATGCAGGCAACTGCAACTGATTTGGAATCAGGGGAAACAAGATCAACCAGACTGGACTTTATGATTAAGCAAATCCATAATAAAATATGTGCCTGAATACAGTAAAAAAAAAAAAAAAAAAAAAAACAATCAGCATAATATTGACACAATAAATGATAAAGCCATAATTAACTACAGTGTGTAAGCACAACTTTATAAGCTAAGTATCACATCTGATCAAATCAAAATATCCAATTAGCCTTAGTGTCCTTAAATTATTTTAGCTTTATTATCTTATCTTAATTATTATAATTTTCTCTACAAATGTGGCCCACGACCATACCAGAACATTATCTATTTGAGCACGGCCAATTTAAAAATATGAGTCTTGTAGACAAAAGCATAAATTGTTACAATAAGTTACAAGTAAAACATAGAAATATTGTCTTAATAACAAAGTAAAACCTGTTTTGTGCCTTTCTATTTCTCACAAAATACTAGATATATCTGTATTAACTGATTTAATTTGTTTATATTCTGCAGGAAGACAATATATGACTTCATAGAGTATAATAATGGTGTTGGTTATAGACTCTTTAAATACTTTAAAGAAATTATTTATTATTACTGGTGAGATTTTTTTCAAAACAATTCTAAAAATCTAAGATAATGGCGGAAATACAAGTGTGACAAACTGCTTGTGCTTAATCAGATTATGAATATTTCCTGATAA
The DNA here is from genome assembly GCA_029620275.1 of Acrossocheilus wenchowensis. Taxonomy (NCBI): domain Eukaryota; kingdom Metazoa; phylum Chordata; class Actinopteri; order Cypriniformes; family Cyprinidae; genus Acrossocheilus; species Acrossocheilus wenchowensis. Next base: position 38,214,620 of record CM056141.1, on the reverse strand, counting down.
ATGAAGTGCATGTAAACTAATGCCGAGTTCACACTGCATGATATTAGACTCAATTTTCAATCAACAACATATTTGTGAAAATCGCTGAAAAATGCCTGAAATCAGAGGCAAATCGGTGCTTGTTCACACAAAAAACAATCACGCAGCAAATCAGTACAAAGACAACATCGATCATAAATTACCATTTTTAACAAGAACTCAAGTTTTACCCGAGAATTCCTGTCTCATGCGTGGTTTTGCGTTATTTCCTTTATCACTTCTTGAGTGTGTTTGGATACAAAATGTAGTTTGTTGACGGCAGTTCTTCCTATTGTAAAGTCATGCAATGTGTAATCCCCTGTTGTCCATCTATCATACAATGAGCACACAGTAGCAACTAAATGCTACCCTAGATAGTCGTGCAGTATGAAACAATAATCTGACGACATTGAAAATCAGTGAATAAAGATCATTAAATAAGCAAACTTGACTTGGCCAATTATTTAACACATGATTTGTGTTTGAATTTTGTATTATGGTTGTTTTCTTGTTCTTGTAAAATGTTTACATTTACAATCACAATAAAAAAATAAAAAAAAAACTATTCAATTAAATATTTTTATTGTCGAATTGAGAATAGTTAATACTTGCTTACACGTGTCGTAAACATGTTGTAGTTAATTTTCACACTAACAAGAAAAATTACTTTTCTTCAAACATTTGACACAAGCATATCATGATGAAGAGACCCATTATAATGATTATACGTAAGCATATCAAGGCCCTAGAAGATAAAGATCTTCTTCTGCTAGTTTAAAGAGATTTTTTTCTCAACCTGTTATTCTGTATGATTAGTAAAGCCTTTTTTGAAAAAGAAATGCATAAATTTATGTAGTGTGAAGTCTGATCTTTGAGAAAATATAAAGGGTCACTAACTTTCGTCAGTTCTTTCACTGCTTTTATGGTGTGACACAGCAGAAATTAAGAAGAAAAAAAACTCTTAATAATACACAAATAGCATGAGAGAGATTTATCTTCTTTATTAGACACTTATTCTCTTAAAGTGCTATTTATTTAATATGAAATTATAATTAACATCATTTCCCCCCATGACTTGTTGGACAATTTCAAGACAAACTTTGACAACAAGACAAACTTTGCTGTCATTTGTTCAAAACTACTGAAAATTATACCATTTTAAGTTGAGTGATATTTGTATCTCCCCTATTGCAATACTCACCTTTTTTTAATATTTTGAGATAAAAAACAAATTTATTACGTCACGCTAAAGGACAGAAATTGTAGTTATTAAATCATTTCTATTTAATTTTGAACATGTCACATGAGAAAGAAAGTTTAATTTTGATACAAACAATATCAACATGTTTTTTTTTTTAAATCAACAAAATTCAGTCTCTTAATCAATCAGTATGTTACTGAAACTCTTCTCTTCTCTTCCACTAATTTCTCTCACTCAATTATTTCTGTCTCAAAAACAAAGTATCACATTTTATACTAATTTATATGACACTTTATAACAGTGTCAGAAAATAGTTTAATCAATGTAATTATTGCATTTAAGAACATTGAAAATGATCAAAAAACAATAAAAAGGAGTTAGATAAATATTATTATTGATTATTTAAAATGCTTTTTAAAGAGACCTTGTAAATGCTTTTTAAATAGACATTGTCCTCTGGTGTGACATCTTTGTCCTGTGGTGTGACAGTACAGCCATTTTCTGGACGTTTCAGCCTTTTTCTGTCAATTATCAGAATCAGAATCAGAATGAAAAAAATTATCAAAAAAAATTGTCAAACATCACCTACATCAGCACATGTTGTTCGGGAGGGTTTCAAGAAAAATTCTCCTCACTCATCCAAAAACAAACTCCAGCATATTCAGTTATCAGACATGACTGGAACTTCAAATGGGACTGGCTTCTATGCTCAGATGAAACTAAAAAATGAGCTTTTTAGCAGCAAACACTCAAGATGGGTTTGGTGAACACCGGGATAAAATGTGTACAATGAAATATACTGCTGTATTTTTGATGTTGTGGGCTTATATTTCTGCTGGAGGTCCTGGACATCTTGTTTAGACACACAGCATCACTGATTCTATCAAATACCAACAGATAGAAAAATCAATAAGTGACCGACTCTGTTAGAAATCTTATAATGGGCCATGATTGGATCTTCCAACCGTACAATAATGAAGTGTGGATCCGTGCACACTCTAATGGCTTGAGTTTCACATAATTCTTTGCATGTGGAGGAGTTAAGATCAGTAAGGTGGATTCGCTAAACAAACATGACGGACAACCCTGATATCACTGTGTCGTCATCATCAGCATTTAAATGTGAAAAGTTTATACATTATAAAGCAAAGCATTTATTTTTATTTATTTATTTATCTTTTTTGTATATTAACTGTTGAACTAGTAGTTAAAATTCTTATTTTGCAGGGTCAGGTGAACACACTGAAAAGCTAATTACTTGGCGAGCTGCCAATGAAGCCGAACACTTTTTGACTTTCTCAAATTGTGTAAATCCACTTCATGTTCAGAGTATAATTTTTTTTATCCACAGTAATTTCACACTTGTCTAGTACAAATATGTCACTTTGTTTCATAAATACAGTGTATACGTTTTTCTTTATTTACCCTCAAAAATTGGAAGTGAAATGTGAAATCTTCTTTTCTTTGATCCTGTTGAAAAAACGGCTTGTCAAATTAATGTTTTTATGACTTCGATTTGGTTGAATACAATATATTGTTTGGTTGTTTTTTGTTTTTTGTTTTTTTTCAGTTCTTTCATGGATATTAGATGTGCTGGACATTTTGAGTCATTTTAGACACTTCCAAACGGTTGTAACAGAGATGGAAATACAATTTTTAAACACAAATTATGTTTCCATCTTTGTTGTCACAGTTTTGGAAGTGCCTTTTTCTGTTCTAAAGAAGGGGGTGTCCCAATACTTTTGTCCATATAGTGAATGTACAAGTCATAGGTATTTGGTGATGAGTTTTTCAAACATGACAACCGTTTATTCTGCGATCTTCATCCATCCTCAGCGACCTTATAAACATCAAAGCCCGTGCTGACGCGTTCGTTCCAAATTCAAAATTTGCCGCTTCAAATAACTACGGCAGGAAAATCGATTACTGATTGGTTCTCGCCTGCTTCGTTACAGATTCTGACATGCCGTGTTTTTGGTGAGGTTCGTTTGAATGATGTGCACTTTCACGGAGTCGATCGGGATGATAATTTGGATAATATTTTCAGCTATTAACAGTTTAAATTCTGCTCTGTACCTCACACAAAACTACTGTATTTCACCTGCGGCTGCAACGCATTTGGACTATACTTTTGGTAATTTTTTTTGACATTTTTGCAATATATTATTGGGATTGCACTTTTCTGTCCATCATGCTTTTATTTATAGCATAACATTACTGTAAGAAATGGCTATGGTTAGGTTTAAAGGTAGGAGTGGGATTAGCGACCCAAAACATTTTTTGTAATGCTATGTTATTACTAAAATGGTCATTTCTGTTCATTTCGTTTCATATGTTTTTATATTCATTATTAAATGGGTTTGTTTGGTTTTGGGGGGTAGGATCTAAAAATCTAAATTGCTTATTGATAAAATTATTTAAAAAAATAATAATTTATAGTATATCTTAATGATAAATATTGGAACCAAAACTCCCTCTGAGACAGAATGGAGAAAAAAACCTTGGGAGAAACCAGACTCAGTCGGGGGGCCAGTTCTCCTCTGACCAGACGAAACCTATGTATTATGTAGTTAGGTATTTTATTTTATTTTTAGTTATATATATATATTTTTTTTCAGTTTTATTGTATTTTAATTGAGGTCTCTGGGGGTCATCTGGGTGTCCTGGTCTCCGCTGACGATCAGGGCTGCAGACATCATCTCTTGGTGCTGATCCACCATCTGATCATAGGAAAGAAACAGACAAATATTAGCGTAGATGCCATTCTACTTACGATGTAACGAGTACACCGTGTGTTGTGGGAAGTGTTCCCGGTTTCGGTTGATCTAATTAATGCAGCCTAACAATCCTTTAACGGATTTGAATAATAGAAGCGTATAAGTGTGTTATGTGTACGCCAGGGTAAAGAGATGGGTCTTTAATCTAGATTTAAACTGACAGAGTGTGTCTGCCTCCCGAACAGTGTTAGGTAGATTGTTCCAGAGTTTGGGTGCTAAATAGGAAAAGGATCTGCCGCCCGCAGTCGATTTTGATATTCTAGGTATTATCAAACGGCCAGAGTTTTGAGAACGCAGCGGACGTGGAGGACTATAATGCGATAAGAGCTCGCTCAAGTACTGAGGAGCTAAACCATTCAGGGCTTTATAAGTAATTAACAAGATTTTAAAATCTATCCGATGTTTGATAGGGAGCCAGTGCAGTGTTGACAGAACCGGGCTAATATGGTCATATTTCCTGGTTCTAGTAAGGACTCTAGCTGCTGCATTTTGGACCAACTGTAGTTTGCTGATCAAGCGTGCTGAACAACCACCCAATAAAGCATTACAATAGTCTAACCTTGAGGTCATAAACGCATGAACTAAGATTTCTGCATTTGACGTTGAGAGCATAGGTCGCAATTTAGATATGTTTTTGAGATGAAAAAACGCAGTTTTACAGATGCTAGAAACATGGCTTTCAAATGAAAGATTGCTATCGAACAGCACACCTAGGTTCCTGACTGATGAAGAAGAATTGACAGAGCAGCCATCAAGTGTTAGATAATGTTCTAGGTTGTTACATGTGGGGTTTTTAGGTCCGATAACTAACACCTCTGTTTTTTCAGAATTTAGCAGTAAAAAATTACTCGTCATCCAGTTTTTTATATCGACTATGCATTCCGTTAGTTTCTCAATTTGGTATGTTTCACCGGGCCGCGAAGAAATATAGAGCTGAGTATCATCAGCATAACAGTGAAAGCTAACACCATGTCTCCTGATAATATCTCCCAAGGGTAACATGTAAAGCGTGAAAAGTAACGGCCCTAGTACTGAGCCTTGAGGTACTCCATACTGCACTTGTGATCGATATGATACCTCTTCATTCACCGCTACGAACTAATGGCGGTCAGATAAGTATGATTTGAACCATGCTAAGGTGCTTCCACTAATGCCAACAAAGTTTTGTAGTCTATTCAAAAGAATGTCGTGGTCGATAGTGTCGAACGCAGCGCTAAGATCCAGTAGAACTAATAAAGAGATACAACCACGATCAGATGATAGAAACAGGTCATTTGTAACTCTAATGAGAGCAGTCTCAGTACTATGATACGATCTAAATCCTGACTGGAATTCCTCACAGATATCATTTTTCTCTAGGAAGGAATATAATTGTGAGGATACTACCTTTTCTAGTATCTTTGACAGAAAAGGGAGATTTGAGATCGGTCTATAATTAACTAGGTCTTTGGGGTCAAGTTGTGGTTTTTTAATGAGAGGCTTAATAACAGCCAATTTGAAGGTTTTGGGGACATATCCTAATGACAATGATGAATTAATAATAGCCAAAAGAGGATCTATGACTTCTGGAAGCAGCTCTTTTAGTAGTTTTGATGGAATCGGGTCTAACATACATGTTGTTGGTTTAGATGATTTAACAAGTTTATACAATTCTTCCTCTCCTACAGTAGAGAATGAGGGGAATTGTCCCTCAGGAGATCTATAGTGTGCTATCTGATGCGATACTGTAGCTGACGGCTGCAAGGATACAATTTTATCTCTGATAGTATCGATCTTGGAAGTAAAATAGTTCAAGTCATTACTGCTATGCTCTTGGGAAATGCCAACACCTGTTGATGCTTTATTTTTCGTTAATTTAGTCACTGTATTGAATAAATACCGAGGATTATGTTTGTTTACTTCTAGAAGAGACGAAAAGTAATCAGATCTAGCAGTTTTTAATGCTTTTCTGTAGGATAGGGTACTTTCCCGCCAAGCTAAACGAAATACCTCTAATTTAGTTTTCCTCCAGCTGCGCTCCATTTTCCGGGCTGCTCTCTTTAGGGCGCGAGTGTGCTCGTTATACCACGGTGTTGGACTCTTATCCTTAATCTTCCTTAAGCGTAGAGGAGCAACCGCATCTAAAGTGCTAGAAAAGAGAGAGTCCATAGTTGCCTGTTACATCATCTAGTTGTTCTGAGCTATTGGATAAACTGAGGAACTGAGATAAGTCAGGAAGATTATTTATAAAGCAGTCTTTTGTGGTGGAGGTAATGGTTCTACCATATTTGTAACAAGAATTTGGCTTTACAGCTTTAGCTATATGGAATATACAGGAGACTAGATAATGATCTGAGATATCATCGCTCTGCTGCAAAATTTCAGTGCCACTGACATCAATTCCATGTAACAGTATTAAATCTAGAGTATGATTTCGACAATGAGTAGGTCCTGACACATGTTGTTTAACACCAATAGAGTTTAAAATGTCTATTAATGCTGATCCCAATGAATCTTTTTCATTATCAACATGGATATTAAAATCACCAACAATTACGACTTTATCTGCAGTCAGCACTAACTCCGACAGAAAATCAGAAAATTCTTTAATAAAGTCTGTATGGTGCCCTGGTGGCCTGTATACAGTAGCCAGTACAAACATCACAGGGGGTTTATCATTAATACTTGTTTCTTTGGATAACGTTATATGGAGCACCATTACTTCAAACGAATTATACTTGAAGCCCGACCTTTGAGAGATACTGAAAATATTTCTATAAATTGTAGCAACACCTCCCCCTTTACCTTTTGGACGCGGTTCATGTTTGTAACAGTAATCTTGGGGTGTAGACTCGTTTAAAGTGATGTAATCATCTTGTTTTAGCCAGGTTTCTGTCAGACAAAGCACATCTAGTTTATGGTCAGTGAACATATCATTTACAAAAAGTGCTTTTGAAGAAAGGGATCTAATATTCAATAAGCCAAGCTTTATCAAGTCTTTATCTGTAATATATCGTTTTTTTATTTGTTGAACATCAATTAAATTGTTACTATTACATTGGTTTGGATGTTTTCTGTATTTTCTAGTTCGGGGAGCAGACACAGTCTCTATAGAGTGATATCTAGGTGAAAAAGTTTCTATGTGCTGAGAGTTAACTGACTTCTGTGACGTGAGGCGGCTAGCAGACGATCGGTTTAGCCAGTCTGTCTGCTTCCTGACCTGGGCTCCAGTTAGTCAAGTACAAACTCTAAGACTATGTGCCATATTTCTAGAGAGAAGAGCGGCACCACCCCAGGAGGGATGAACACCATCTCTTTTCAACAGGTCAGGTCTGCCCCAAAAACTCATCCAATTGTCTATAAAGCCTATGTTATTTTGCGGGCACCACTTAGACATCCAGCCATTAAGTGACGACAGTCTGCTATGAATCTCATCACCCCGGTAAGCAGGGAGCGGACCAGAGCATATTACAGTGTCTGACATCGTACTTGCAAGTTCACACACCTCTTTAACATTATTTTTAGTGATCTCCGACTGGCGAAGTCGAACATCATTAGCGCCGACGTGGATAACAATCTTACTGAATTTACGTTTAGCATTAGCCAGCACTTTTAAATTTGCCAAGATGTCAGGCGCTCTGGCTCCTGGTAAACAATGGACTATGGTGGCTGGTGTCTCTATTTTCACGTTCCGTACAATAGAATCGCCAATAACTAGAGCACTTTCATCAGGTTTCTCAGTGGGTGCTTCACTGAGTGGGGAGAACCTGTTTGATGTTCTGATCGGAACGGAAGAGCGGTGTTTTGACCCGCGACTATGCCGCCTCACTGTCACCCAGCTGCCCTGCTGCATGGGCTCAACCGAAACCGAACAATGTACAGGACTCCCTGAGCTAGTCACATCCAAAGCAGTATCTACAGCCCTCATATTCTTACTATCCTCAACTAAAGTTTGGATGTGTGTCTCTAGTTCTAAAACCTTCTCTGTCAGCCTAACTATTTCCCTGCATTTATCACATGTGAATCCCTCGCTGCTGACAGAGACAGATAAACTATACATGTGGCAGACAGTGCAAACAACAATAGCAGGAGAAGAAGCCATTACTCACCGTGATTGATGAATGACACCAACTTAACTTACCACTTACCACTGTTGTTTGATGAGCTCGTGAAAAACGGAGAGAGGAAAAAATTAAAATAAATAAATAATAGGCGCGAAATGCAAATGGAACCGCGAGTGACAAGCTAACGGGCTAACAAGCTGCACTCGCGGTTTTAAAAGCGAACGATCAAATTAGTTAGATTAGTTTGAAGGATAGCACCTGAAATATGGTGGGAATTAAATTATATGTTATCACTTTAGAAAAAAAGGAGTGAAAGTAAGGTAGAGATTCAATAAAAAGCGAAGCTACACGGAGCTACAATCACAAACCTCTCAGCAGCGTGCAACCAAAAAGAGGAAAAAGCTTTGTTTTGTTTTTTTGTTGTTTTGGGGAATGTTTGAAACTGTGTCCGTGTCCGAATGCGTGTGGGTGTGAAAGACTGAGAGTGAATGAAAAACGAATAAATTCCGATTGGGTTTGAGGAGAAAAGTGTGCCTTTTTCCCAAGTGGAGGGGGGCCACAGCTCTTGTTTTGCCCAAGAGGTTTGAATGAAAGAATAAACCCTTTTAAAAATAAAGGGATAAAAGTATGATTGATAAGCCCTTAGATAAAGGGATAAAGTGTAAATAAATGAACCCTGACTGTATAAAGGGACTTAGTGGTATGAGTTTTTATAGGAATAGGGTCAATAAAGATTGAATCCAGATGTGTTATAAGATCTTATGTTGGGTGTCTGTGTAAAGAGAGAAGGAGGGAGAGAAAACTCTTTGAGAGCAGCGCTGTGGAGAAGAGATATCAAGATAAGAAATTAAATAAAGAATATTAAAATTAATAAGTGCGCACTAACGTATACAGAAGAGGCAATAGATAATAGGAAAAATAAATAAATAAAAATTATTGAAAATTTTATGAATACTGTGACATCATAAAATAAAGTTGAAAAGAAGAATATAAGGAAAGAGTATATACATCAGATAGAATAAAAGTCTGAAGTAAAAGGAGCAAGTCACTAAATAAAGGATAAGATTAATTGAAAAAATAGTGATAATATTTTTATATAAAATAAATAGAATAAAACGAATAAAACTAAACAGATTGAAAGAGAAAATATGGCTGCTACCCTGGTAGAGATATTAGGACTAAAATATCCTTTGTGTAAAGACATGATAAATAAAATCTCAGACAAATGGCAAAAGAGAACAAAAAATAAAATGACAAAATGGCCAAAGGAAGGGACGTTTGATGTAGCGTTGTGTGAGGAAATGGAAACTCTGGTAAAAAACTACAAACCAAAATGTGTTAATAAAAAGCGTGAAAAAAGAGAGAGAAAGAGAGAGAAAGAACAAGAAGTGTTGGCTATGTTTAAAAAGGAGGGTGAGAACACCTTAAAAAATATAAAGCAAGCCAGGAAAATTTTAAAGGAGGCAGATAAAGAAACATGCAAAAAAGAGATGCTATTTTCTCAACCTCCTCCTTATGTGTCAGGAGAAAGGCTATTACCGCTTCTCAAGGGGAAGGTAGATGTGATGGGGGAAATAGAGGTCGAAGGTCAAGTTGAGTTAGAACCAGATGTAAAAGCAGGGAGTAGAGAACAGAAAAAGGAAAAGGAGAGGTATTTACCCATGGACTGTTATGAGCTGGTTAGCTTTAAACCAAATGAAATCAGACCAGGAAGATAAAACAAGATATGAGGAAGTGTTAGAAAGATTAATGAGAAAAGATAGTGAAATTAAAGCACAAGTAGAAATGATTGAACAAGAGTTGGGTCAAAAAATTAGAGAATCAGGCAAAAAAATTCAAAAGGAAAATGAATTGGAGAGACAGAGAAGTAAGCTGTTTGACAGCAATGAGGAAATTAATGTTGGAGGAGAAATGTTTGATACAAGAAAATGGGAGCAAGGTAGAGAAAAAGGAATACTTAGACCACTGGCTGCACAACTTCCGATTTTAATTAAAGGTGCGAAGGGACAATACGTCCCTTGGGCCTCTCAGGACCTCGAGGGACTGGTGACGCGTCTTCCAGAAATGAATGACGGGGCTGGCAGATGGATCAAAGTTTTTGAGGAGGAAACTATGGGCAAGCTTTTGGCTGTGGGGGACATTAAAGCATTGCTGGCAAAAATAATAGGAGGGGCAAAGCTGGATGAAATTTTGCAAGCAGCCGCTCTAGATAGAGCAGTGAATTCTCACAACATGGATGGAATTGTGTTTGATGCATTTCGTCCAGCAGTATGGCAAGCATTGCGACTGGAGTATCCAAATCGACTGGATCTTAAGATGCTCAGGGGATCCCAGCTGGGAGATGCCGAAAATCCAGCCGTGTATATTCAGAGACAGTTGAAGAACTGGAAGCAAGAGACTGAAATAAATCCCGAGGGGGATCCTCTGATGGCTACGTTATTCAGACAAGCTGCAATTGATGCCATGCCTCTAGCCGTAAAGAGCAGGCTAGAAGATGTTGTTGGCTTGAACTCAAAAACTCATAAAGAATTTTGTGATCATGTGACACATGCAGTGGAGCAACACAGAAAGAATGAACTAAAGCTCAAGACCCAAGAGAAAGAGCTACAGCGCAAGCTAACTCAACTACAGCTTGAAGAGCTGACAAAGAAAAATAAGCGAAAGATTCAAGCTCCGATGATAAAAGAAGGAGAGGAACAAATGACAGTTATGTCTCCTGTAAGCGCTCCACAATCAGCTATTCAGCCAAGCCCTTCTACAGCAGGCCCTCTGAACACACACCAGCTTCCTGTACCTGTTATTAATGTTTACCCCCAACAGCCAGCTCCAGTGGGGTGGAGAAAAAGACCAATGCAGAGAGGCCAGAGAGGAAGAGGCAGACCTTATACTGGCCTTCCAGATTTATGCTGGATCTGCAATCAGCCAGGACATATCAGATATAATTGTCCCACTTTGTCATACCAGCAGTACCCTCGAGGGGGCAGAGGAGAGGGTTGGCAGCAGTCCATTCGAGGTACAGGAGAGGGCCCTGTTAATCCGTGGAGGGGACCAAATCAGGGATACTAGGGGTGCCCAGAGAATCCTACAGGGGAGAACGAGTTACCAATGTTAACAACTAAAGCAGATCAAGAGCCTATTATGCAAATTAAAATAGAGGGTAAAGACACACCCTTGATGTTAGACACAGGAGCAATTTTTACTTGCTTAAATTCAAAATATGCTTCACATCTCCCCTTGTCTGGAAAATTCACAAAGACAGTAGGATTCTCGGGACAAATGCAATTAATTCTGATGACAGCTCCAGTGTGTCTACAAACAAAAAATCTAAATATAACGATGCCCATTCTTGTATCACATCAAACTCCTATCAACTTGTTAGGAAGAGACGTATTATGCAGATTGGGGTTACAAATTTGGTGTTCTCCAGAAGGAATATTTATCGATGCAAAAGGAACAGAAATGCAAATGGTAATTACGGAGCCAAAAGCAAATGTCTATTGGATAGGACAGATAGAACAAGATGTGAGACAAACAGTAAACAAATGGGGAAAGTTTATTGAAGCACAGATTCCTGATGCACGGTTAACAAAATCAGAATTTCATTGTACAATGATCTATGATCCAAATAGAGATGAAAAAATAGAACAAAAATGGCAGGAAGAAACAAAAGGTCAAAAAGTCGAGACAGTCTCTGAGTATATCATAATAGGTAAACAAGGAGCAGCTTTAAATATTCCTAACAGCGAATTTGTAGAAAAATGGTTCAATGTAACTGATTCTGTCCCACATATTGCGAAATATGTAGGAAAAAACTGGGAAACAAAAGATTTAGGACCAATGATGAGAGATGCAGGAAAAAGCAAATGGGAATCAACAGAACATCTGTTGATTTTTCATTCAGCTGACAAAAATTACATCAAAATTCTGTGTGCAACCAGTTTACTAGGTATTCCACAGGAAGTAGTAATCAGTCAAAAGAATTTAACACAGATGACCACAACATCTGAATTACTAAACAATACTGAGACTGAATTCTTTGTGGAAATGGAGAGTCAGGTACCAGCTGAACTGTGGTCACAACATGACACTGATGTAGGATTAATAAAATCGGCTAATCCTGTAAGAATTCAACTTAAGCCAGACGCACGTCTGCCCAGAAAAGCACAATATCCTTTGAAACCAGAGGCTGAGGCAGGCATAAAAGACAATATTGAAGGGTTAGTGAAGGCAGGAGTTTTAATAGAAACCTCTAGTTACTGTAATACTCCAATTATGCCTATACTAAAAGTAGACAAGAACCGATGGCGTCTGGTTCATGATTTACGAGCAATCAATGAAATAGTCGAAGATTTGCCAGCTGATGTGCCAAACCCACACACGTTACTAACGAACGTCCCTCCTGATGCCAAATACTTTACCGTAATTGATCTCTGCTCTGCCTACTTCAGTGTGCCATTAGCAGAGGAGAGTAGATACCTGTTTGCGTTTACCTATGCAGGAAAAAAATATAGTTATGCAAGAATTCCTCAAGGATTTAACTCTCTGGGGTCGACGTATCGCCGGCGAGACGAGCTCATTTTTTTTCTTATCAGTGTGAAAGACACTAAAAATACTCCGTCGATTTTGGTCAAACAGATAAGTGTTATACATCAATTGAAACTTTGAAGTGTCTATTTTTTTTTGGGTACACTCACAATAAAAACAAAATGTTGTGCTTTTCACAAAAATTAAAAAAACAACAGCATGCGCGTTGTGCCTTCTCTCTCTTAGAGGAGTTCATTCTGAAACACGTCCGAAAAACGAACTGTAACTTAGCGAATACCTGTCACACAAACATGAAACATATGTCTACAGAAAGCTTAGAATGTCTCTTTTTAAATGGTGTTAGTCAAATCGAGCGCAAATATTCTCAGTTTGTGTAATCCGTATGAATGTAAGGAGAGGTACAGTCTACCTCGTCTCACTTCATTACCGGTAATGAGCTGAGACCGCCACACCCCCAGCGCAATTCACATGGTAAATAGTTTCGACTTCACACACGCCCCCGCCCCCCGGTCAATGCCATAAAAAGCATGGCATTTTTACATCAGATTCACTGACCGTTCATCGCGTTTTGAGGATGGCACGCTACTCCGGTGAAGAAGCCCTTCAGTTGATTTTGGACAGCGAGGAAGAATTCACCTTTTCGTCTGAGGAAGATTGCAACTCTGACGACGAGCGGTTGCATTTTGAACAGAGAATTGATTATTTTCAGACTATACTTTGAATAGTTTTGGCTAGCTTTTGCAGCTGGACATTACCTTACAATGTCGCTTGCAATTGTTTGTGTATAGATGCTCAAGTGTTAACGTAACGTTATATAATTCATATTAATATTTGCATCTATATAGCACTTTTCTGGGTTTGTAATGTGATACTCTCTAAATGAATTCATAATATATTATGTTCAGTTTTGGCTAGCTTGTAACACTATCATGCCTAATGTATATGTTTTAGAATATCTGCACTGAATATCTTTGTGTTTGTAATGTATTTCGCCCAGTCTGGGGTAATTTGAATGTAACCTACATCAGTTCTTAGGTGTAAATGTTTGGTACGTGCAAATGTCCGGTGGATGGCGTTCACAAATGTCTCAGGTGTAAATGTTTGCTACGTGCAAATGTCCGGTGGATGGCGTTCACAAATGTCTCAGGTGTAAATGTTTGCTACGTGCAAATGTCCGGTGGATGGCGTTCACAAATTTCTCAGGTGTAAAAGTTTGAAATGCTGTAAATACGCGTGGTCTACAGTCAGCAGATATTTGTCCGTCCTATGGGCCAACAGCAGATATAGACATTGTGTGTCCATCAATTGGTCATCGGTTTGCTTTGGACAAAGTACGCTAACAGATTTTTTTTTTTTTTTTTAGGAATGTGGCTGCATCACCCTTGCCTTCATCATCACGTCACAAAGGGAAACGTGGGTGTCGTTCAGTTTTCAGTGCGATCGAGAATCATACTGAGTAAGTGCACATACATAATATTTTACAGATGTAATTGACTTTACATCGTAAACATGTACTTGAAAAAAATGTCTTTGTTATGCATGACCATTGGTGACTGATAATGGTAATAATATATTTATAAATAATAATAATAATAGTGTCTACATGGTCATAATTCAAAAAGTATATGTTCTTGAATGGCATTTTACAGTGTTGTCTTTGCCCAACACTTTTATTATAGTTTTTCTAATTGTGTTATCTACATGCTCATGCTTTTTGTTTTTGTTTTTTTACAGATGAAAATATTCAAGCACCTGTTTCGAAGAGAGCCAAGGCAAACAAGCAAGTAACCCACAGAAAGTCGACTCTGTCATGGAAAACAGAGACTGATGTTGACACGATTCCACAGACTCTGCGATTCCGGCCCGCACGGGAAACTGGACCTCAGCTGACGTCTGCTGACTCACATTCTCCCATTAGTCTATTTAAACTTTTTTTTCAGAAAGTGTTGTGTCAACTCTGTGCCACAACACCAACGCTCAGGCTGCCAAGGCAACCGCAAAGGGATGCAAATATAAATGGACAGATGTAAGTATCAGTGAGATGTACCGCTATGTTGGACTCATTTTTTACATGGCCATGGTGAAGCTGTGTTCCATCAGGGACTACTGGCGACAGAGCAGTGTTTTCGCTGTGCCTTTTCCAGCTACAGTTATGCCAAGGGACAGATACCGGACAATTTCATGGAATGTGCACATGAGTCACCCAGATGCTGACAAGGAGAATGACAGAAAGAGGGGCACAGCTGAACATGACCGTCTATTCAGGGTTAAACCTCTTATGGACACTATCCGTCATGCTTGCAAATCTATCTATCATCCTAGAATAAATTTAGCTGTGGATGAGAGAATGGTGGCGTGCAAAGCAAACACAGGAATGACTCAGTACATGAAAGCCAAACCAACCAGGTGGGGTTTCAAGTTGTTTGTTCTTGCAGACTCTTTGAATGGATACACTGTGGACTTTTCTGTGTACACAGGAAAAAACAACTTTCCCACAGGCCATGGACTGTTATATGATGCTGTGACATCTCTTTTGGACCATACATTTTTGGGTTCTGGGTACAATGTGTACATGGACAATTTTTATACAAGCCCCAAGCTCCTGAAAGACTTGTTTGCAATGAAGTTTGGAGCATGTGGGACTTACAGAGACAACAGGAAGAACTGCCCTCGGAATGCAGATAATGCACTACCTAAAAAATCTGCCAGGGGATCCATCAGATGGATTCGGGATGGGCCTCTTGTGTTTGTGAAATGGATGGACACACGAGAGGTATCTGTCTGTTCTACCATCCATTCTGCTTATACAGGAGACACTGTGCAGAGAAGGGTGAAATCACAAGACACATGGAGGACAAAAACATTTCCAAGTCCTGCACCCGTGACTGCCTACAATCAGCACATGGGTGGCGTTGACCTGTCTGATCAGCTGTTGCAGTATTACACAACACAGCACAAAACCATGAAGTGGTACATAAAGATTTTTCTACACTTCTTAGACATTGCTGCCACCAATGCTTTCATTGTGCACAAAGAGCTATATGGTAACATGTCCCATAAAGAGTTTATGGAGCAACTTATCATAGAGCTCTGTGGGGTATCACGGAAAGCAGCACCGAAACAGACCAATAGTGACCATGTACCAGTTCCAGGAGCTGAGCTGACCTCAGATGTCAGGAATGTTGCCACTGTTGGTCGCTGGAGCTGTGTGCATTGCAAAGCAGTGCATGGTAAAATGCAATTAACACCATGGAAATGTCAGGCATGCAATGTTCACTTATGTCTTCAGTTGAACAGGAACTGTTTTCAAGAATGGCACAAAGATGTGTGACTGTGTTTAGATGTGTGTGTTCTGTTGACCACCTCCCACTGACCATCGGGCTGCAAAGATCATCATTGTCCCACTCTCCTCCTTGATGCCTTGAATGTCTCTTTTGCACTGTCTTTTGTACCACTACATAAAACTTAGGACAAATACTTGGATTTATATACAATACCATGTGAGCGAGTAGGTTACACATAGGTGGGTGAGTGGGCTTAACAAACCATCCGCCTTCTGTAATACTCTCGTCTCTCTTTATGTATACTGTACACAATAATTTTTTCTTGCATTGTCCCGGCTTGCACTGTTTTGCCTTGAATGTCTATTTTGCACTGTCTTTTGTACCACTACTTAAAACTTTTATATAAACTAATTTTGTAAAGTATGTCAGTTGAGTTATACTATGCATATGTAGTTCATATTGTTTATTCAGTTATATATAGGATATGTCAATATAGATTATATAGGTATATGTAGAATTATATAGGTTATATATGTTTGTTTTATTTTTTCATATATTTTCACGTATGTAGCACTGTGGTCCTGTGAGACATTTTGTTCCTAAACATAGAGCAATTACAATAAAATAGATTAAAATCTATCTATTAAAATAATCTTATTTCAAACAGAAAACAAGATTATTTTACTTGTTTCAAGCAAAAAAAATCACTTAATTTTGAATCGTTTTTGCTGAAAACAAGACAATAATTTTTACTTGTCTAGAAAATCCTTCTTGATTTAAGAATTTTTAGATATTTTGGCTGGAAACAATAATTAAAAAAAAAACCTTTTTTTCAATGTCCTCACATTCTCTCTTCCCTGCCTCACAGTCACAGTCACACTGATGGGCCATTAGAGGCCCATAGGGGAGGGCCCTTTGTCTCTCAGGTGAGACTCACTTAATATTCATGGCCATTACCACTCCCTCGCATAGAGACCCTCGATCACAAAAACTGTCTTGAAAATTTTAAATCAATATATTGTTTTCTGTGAATGAGTAAGCAGAATGATTTTCACATAATTTTGAAGTAAATATTCTAGCCTACAAGACTGATTACTCAAAAGTCTTATTCAGGACTATTTAGTGTGGGTTTTATGGCCTTATTTCAGCTACATTTTTTTTTTTCTCAAAACGTACTAACCACGCATAATATTTTTTTTCTAAAAAATGCAAACATGTACAGCCATCTTGGTCACATATTATTGTAGCACAGTTTGTGCTGAATACAAAAACAATTACATGTTGGTCAATAGTATGTTTTAAGTAGCTGAAAAAAGCACAAATATCAGGGCATGTCAAAACATCTCAAGGGCCCCAAAATGACCTCGGACCCCAGAGGGTTAAGCGTTCGACACATATATTCAATCAAGTGCTAAAAGCCGATTTAGAAGATCTTGAAATAGATGGAACGCTAATACAGTACGTGGATGATTTACTCGTTTGTAGTTCTTCGTTAGAACAATGTCACAAAGATTCAATTAAAGTCTTAACAAAATTGGCTCAGGGAGGACACAAAGTGTCCAAAGACAAAATTCAGTATTGTCAACCTCAAGTTGAATACTTAGGAAGATTGATTGCCTATGGCACACGAGCTATAGCATCCTCTCAATTAGAAGGTATAAGTAAAACGCCAATGCCTCAAACAGTAGGACAAATGATGACTTTTCTAGGGATGACTAGCTTTAGTTCAGACTGGATAGAAGACTATGCAGTAAAAACAGGACCATTGAGAGAAATGATGAAACAGGCAGGGATTCAGCATCTAAGTAATCCATTAATATGGAACACAAATGCAATACTGGCATTTGAAACAATGAAAAAAGAATTACAACAGGCACCTGCCCTAGGAACAGCCAATTATGATAAAATGTTTCACCTCTATGTGTCTAACAGGACTGATGGGTATGCTTCAGCTATATTAACTCTCTGGGGTCGGCTGTATCGCCGGCGAGACCAACTCGTTTTTTTTAAGATCAGTGCAAAAGACACTAAAAATACTCTGTTGATTTTGGTCACACAAATAAGTGTTATACATCAATCGAAACTGTTAAGTGTCTACTTTTTTTTGAGTACACTCACAATAACAACACAACTTTGTGCTTTTGGAGAAATAAGAAAATAAACAGGGTGTGCTCTCTGTCTTCTCCGTCTCCGCAAACTGTTTTGAGAAACGCGTCACTAAAATGAACTCAGCGAATACTCAACACAGAGACATGGGAGTTATATCTATAGAAAGCCTGAAGTGTCTACTTCGAAATGAAGCAAGTCCTATCGAAAACAAACATTCTGTGATGAAGTAATCCGTAT
Source organism: Acrossocheilus wenchowensis (assembly GCA_029620275.1). Classification (NCBI taxonomy): domain Eukaryota; kingdom Metazoa; phylum Chordata; class Actinopteri; order Cypriniformes; family Cyprinidae; genus Acrossocheilus; species Acrossocheilus wenchowensis. The sequence goes on along the minus strand of CM056141.1, from coordinate 38,196,406 downwards.
GAAACCAACACGATGTTCAATCTTTCCCGTCTGACTCATTATCTCTAATGAGTTCACGCCCACGCGCTCCTCGCGCCGTTCATATGTAAATAGCCACGTGGTGCGTGCGTGTAAACGCCCAAAATAAAGAGCGGAGGTCCTCATCGCGGCTACTGTTACTGTTCACGCTGAGTAAATAAAGGATTTCCCTCGAAAGAAGAACACGATTTCATCCAGAAGAGGAGATCGATCTGATGAGTAAGTTATGTTTCTTTTTTGCATTAGTTACCGTGTTATTGTGTCATAAACTTGAACAGATTTAAACAGTTAGTTGGGTTTTTCCCAAACGACAACATGATGAATGCTACGCGTCTAAGAATGTTTAGACCATGTTTATTATTAATACTCTGTTCACAAATATATTTTAATAGCGTGCTAAACAATAATAATTAGTTTCTCAGATATAAAATATCATTTTTTATAGTACAAAGTACATCCTTTTATTGTACAAAGCATGCTTGAGTCTGTGTCATGAGAGTCATGTCATAGGCTACTATAAAATCATACATACTAGACTATATGACTACAAAATCATAGTTGGGTTTTTCCCAAACTATAATTCCTGACTACAATGTTTGAAATCGTGTAAAACATTTTTAATATGAGGGGCAATTCATTGTATTTAAATTTCTTACGGCGCAATGATGTTTTCATGCTCTATTTAAAACAATAAAAGTAATATGAGTGTACACTGTAACATGATGAATGCTATGAGTCTAAGTATGTTTAGTACATGTTTATTATTAATAGCCTACTCCGTTCAGAAATAGATTTTAATAACGTGCTAAACAATAATAATTAGTTTCTCAGATATAAGATTTCTTTCTCTTTTTTATGATAGTACAAAGCATGTGTGAGTTGATGGCTACAATACACATACACATATATATATATATATATATATATATATATATATACAGATGTTCCTGATATTAACATGCTCACAAATGTTTTTTGTTTGTATTTTATTGAATCAGATACCAGCACCAGATGTATCCTGATGTCTCTTCAAACTGTTTTCCTCTGAGAGCGCTGAACCAACATCAGATGTTCAACTACACTGATATTCTATGTTAAAACAAGCTCCTTTTCTATTGATTATGTTTTTTTCTTCTTGAATCCATGGAAAGAAGTAGAAACACTTAAATAAAACACGTAAATATCAGGTATGATTTACTTGTTTCACTTGTTGAACAGAATCTGTTGTCAGGTCTATATGCGAGGGAGTGTTAATGGCCATGAATATTGAGTGAGTCTCACCTGAGAGACAAAGGGCCCTCCCCTATGGGGCCCTAATGGCCCATCAGTGTGACTGTGACTGTGAGGCAGGTAAGAGAGAATGTGAGGACATTGAAAAAAAGGGTTTTCTTAAATTATTTGTGTTTTATTTACAACACAGTATAATCAAAACATACATAATGAAGGTCAAAGACACATTATTGTGCACACTGATCTAACCACAGAGATGTGAACCCTCGATCACAAAACATGTCTTGAAAATTTTAAATCAATATATTGTTTTCTGCACTAGGATTATGTTGACACATAAAATGAATCACATCTCGTTAGATGAAGGAGAAACAAAAGAAGAGAAATCTAGATCGAGAAGAGCTTATGAAAAAGACCCTGCAGTTTATATAGATGCTATTGGTCAACCAAGAGGGATACCTTATGAATTTAAGGCAAGAGATGAGGTTAAATCAGGATTTGAATCAATATTCATTTGGATTGCGCAAAATAAAAATACAGAATGGATCAATTATATCTATTACAACCAGCAAAAATTTATTAATTACACTGATGACGCCTTATCACTTTTAGGAGAACAATTAGATGCAACAAGCCGAATGACATGGCAAAACAGAATAGCTTTGGACTATTTGTTAGCCGAAAAGGGAGGAGTCTGTGTTATGTTTGGGGATCAATGCTGTACTTTTATACCAAATAATACTGCTCCAGAAGGAGCATTCACAGAAGTAATGACCAAATTGAAAAACTTAAGGGTAGAACTTAAAACTAATGCTGGGACAGACGGGAAAATGTGGGATTGGTTTGATCTAAGGTTGGGAGCTTGGGGAGCATGGTTTGCTAAACTAGGAATGTTTTTAGGAGTCGCCATAATGATAGGAGGTTTATTATTTTGTTGTGTATTACCTATACTAAGAACATTGGTCGTCAATGCTACTGTGAAACAAATGGAGATTATAAAAGTCCCAAACAATCAACGAGTAAACACAGAAAGAAACTTGGATGAGTATTATGAAGGATTGCTAAACAAGCTGATCTTAAATGAGCAAACTTCGGATGATGGATCCAGCGACTCTGATGACTATGAAAAAGAGATGTAAGGATGAGCCATATCCTGGGTGTAAGTGCTAGCCTAACCTCTGCCCAAGGATGGCCCTCTACGATGCGCAAAGTATCTGGGCTGAAGATCAACGGATCCAAACTATTGTTTCTTGGAATATCCAATGTGTTGTGTTTTGAATGTGATTTTATGTGTTTGATATACATAACTGTGACAACCACAGGCAAGCGCTGAACCAATTGCACGCTCATGCTTTTAACATTGTATTTTACTAGAAAGGGGGAAAGGAGACATGATCTTTTACTCTCTTTTAAGTTAAAAAGGAGAGAGATGTTTGGTCCTGATTTTCCTCCAGAGTGCTGCCGCATCATTTAGTCGTTTATGGTAAACCTGCGTGACTTACTTAGTCACTAGATAGTGTTAGCTAAAAGGACTGAATTATGAAGTAGCACTCTGGGTAGACGTAAATAAATTGTGAGACTTAATGAAGTCTCAAAGGGAGGAATGTAGAAGATTTTTATTGATATTAATCAGAATTATTTAGACTTAATCAAGGTGAATTTTGCCAAAAATGTATCTATTGAATCTACCAATATGTTCTGAAGGCCTTTTTGTCAAAATGTGTACGTGGCAAAGCACATCTGGAAGAAATGAGGAGGGGGCTTTTCTCCCCCTTTACCATAACAACGTCAGGATGGTCTTCTCTCCTATGGGACAGATAGAATTACGTACACTAGCGAAATATAGAATGGTATAATGTATAGATTCCCCTCCCCTTGTTAATTTTTGAGTATATATACGAGAGACAAAGAGCGTTCGAGAGAACTCCTTTGCAAACGAGTTTTCAGGTTTTATTCTATTAAAAAATAAAGCCTACTCTGGAATCGAACTCTGGCACTGCGTTTTGTTCTTTGAACTGCGGGAGACGACACTTCAATAGCATATAAGTGGTAATATTAATGTCATGTTATATAAATAACGAAGCGTAATCTATGTGAGATAAATAAGTTAAATCCCATTGATTAAAAACCTGCTATCATCTGCTTCATTCTACTGGTCATCTTCAGCGCGCGCAGCTCAAAACAAATGCAGAACGTTATAACTACGATCATATATATAACGTTATAATGAGAGCACTATTGTAAAAAAAAAAAAAATTGTATATTCTTAAGGGTTTTGCTGACATTTAATGTTAACTATCTTTTAATCAAAACAAAACATTATTTACCCCGTTTGTATCTGCTAGCCGTCCGTTACACATTTTCCCTGTGTATGTATGACAGTCGAATGTCTGACTTGACTCTTGGTAATGTATTTTGCCCCGCCCCCAAATATATGATTCGACTATCAGTCGACTATCGGCATGATTCGAAAATTCCGATTCGAATATGAAAACCCTTAGTTGGGGACACCCCTAGTTTTAACTAATCTAGGGCTGTGACCAATAATTACTTTGGTAATCTAGTAATCGATTTTTTTTATTTTGACAATTAATTGATTAAGCAGATATTTTTTGTGGTAAAAAAAATTGGTCTGTGCGATTGAATAAATTTATCACAGTAGCACGTGGGCGATACAGTTTTGTATGTGTGAGACAGAGTTGCTTGTTTGCATGATCTGAGCATTATTGCTTTTTGTTTATATGTGAGGTTAATCTAGGGGTGTATGATTAACTGAAATTAAATCTAAATCTCTATTTGTCTTAGTATGATTAAGACACTTAGAAAACTTGAATTTAAAATAGCAACACATGCCCAACAGGATGCCTTTGTTCATATAAGGGCTTAATAATGCAGTTTATGGAATGTGCAATTTCTAGAATTTTGAAAGGATTTAAAAAAAAATAAGCACTTAAATTAAATCAAGGAATTGTGACAGCCCTGGTCCCAAACATTATGGGGCTCTGAAAGGAGCATGTTGTTATCCAAGACACAGATATCAACAGTACCTCGTTAATGTTGGAGAGTCTGGTCTGTTCATCATCAAGGTCTTCCTTTCGCCGACGCATTTGTTGAGCCTGAGATCTCTTTCCTCTCCGCGGCATCTTTTCAAATATCAAAAGATAAAAAGACATGACACAAAAAAAAATAAAATTATTGACAAATATATCTGACTAATTTATTTGAGTGATCTAAGTAACTTCTAAAAGTAGAGACTTTATCATCAAAAGTAACCCACAAGTTACTTTTTTTAAAATGCAAAATCATCAAAAGTAATGCAACTAATAGACATATTTAAATACACTAATTTGTTAGTCAAATTCATTCAACAGGACATTCTCACTTAAATAGGCACATACTTTGAAAGTTCTCCTGATGTAACAGCTGTTGTGCCTGAAAAGATAAAACCTGTAGTAATATCAGGAAGAAAAATACAGTTAAAAAGAAAGTATGTAGAACAAGGAGAACCAGAAAAAGATCTAGTTAAGATTTATAAATTAGATCAAAATAAAAAAAATCTTAAAAAAAATAAAATAAAATAAAACAATTGTCTATTCAAATAATCAAAATAAACTGCTCTATTAAAAAAAAAAAGAAAAAAAAATACAAACTACAATAACAGCCTAAGTATATTTGTGTGTGTGTGTGTGTGTGTGTGTGGTGTGTGTGTGTGTGTGTGTGGTGTGTGTTGTTGTTGTTTTGATGTTTCAAGCAGAAAGTACTAAGAACAAATAAACTGCTCTCTGTAGAAAAAGCCAAAACACAAGGCACCTAAAAAAGAAACAGAAACAGACACATTAGTTCACAGGAACTACAATTATGGTAATGTGATGAAAATGTCATTGTACTGTTTAATACTGACCAAGGTGAAAATTGCAGCAAAAATGTAGGTTGTGCTCTGATCAGTCAGCCTGAAAAATAACAATGACAACACAATGAGAACTTACTAAACTCAATCAAGCATAACTTCTTTGCATGTTAAATCTTAATTATACATTTAATCTAAATGTAGTAGGGGTGGAATGGTTCAACATAGTCACAGTTCGGTTTGTATCACGGTTTTAGGGTCACGGTTTCGGTATGGTTCGGTATGTGCAGCGTTTAGGGAAAAACTATACTGTCAAATACAAATAAAGAAAATAAGAATAATCTAACTACAAGCAACAGCACAATTAAATACAATAGAGTAAAGATACAAATAAAATAAACAGTGATTTTCAGGGTTTTTTTTTTAGGTCGGTCTAACATTAGTTTTTAGGTACAGAGATTGAATAAAGTTATCAAATGTAAAATAGCATTGCATATTTGACTGTATAAATTAAAGATTAATCTTTATTAAAGTTACAAAAGCTATTCAATCAAGAGCAGGGAGTGATTTCCTTGTTGTTTATATTAAGAATAATAAGAAAGAGCTGTCACTTTAAGAGAATGCACTGATCCAGTGCACTGATACTGTACGTTCAGCCGGCTATGTCTGCTATAGGATACTTACAAAGATGGGAATTTTGACATAATTTTTGTGTGAGTTTGTCCATTCAAACACAATACTTCAGAGAAAGCTTAATATTTGCTTACTTTGGATGAGCGCTCACACAAATCTTCTCACTGCGCACGCTAGCTCGCGTCCTCTGGCTCTTAAATGTTTAAACTGGCAAGGCTTAAATGAGTTTAGTTTAAACACAGATATTAATGTGTGCTGTTTAGGTTTCACCTGCTGATAACCTTTTGATGATAATTCTATTAGTAGTAGAACACGTGGATATGTTGTCGTTCTTACGCTGTAATACCGAACTTTGATTTCAGTGATTTGGACTATGAGATGGACACTTGCTTCTTACACTCTATGTTGCACTTTACTTTTGCTTTAAAAAAAGGATTTCATAGAAATTGGAATTTCATTTGGTTTAATAAAATATAGTTTAATAAAAAATTCTTAAGTAAAATGGTTGATTTTTTTTGTGGAAAATTAATCGTTTCGATTAATCGATTAATCAATAAATTAGTCGATAGATTAATCAAAATAAAAATAGTTGTTAGAGGCAGCCCTATGTTAAATCATTAATTTTAAAGGAATATTTACCAGAAAAAATATTTACCAGAATTCATTTAGCAGAAAGATGTAAACACATTACACAATATTTCTGAAAATAATATAAATAAATAAAATATATTTTTAAATAAAACAAATTAATTAGAGATGATTTTGATTAATAAAAATTAACGAAACTATTAAAGGGGTCATCTGATGCGACATGCACTTTTACAAGTTGCTTGAACATAAATGTGTGTTGGCAGTGTATGTACACAACCAACCTATAATGATAAAGATCCACCCAGTGTTTTTTTTTTTGTTTTTTTAATCTCGTTAAATAATTTCCCCTTTCTCAAATTGAGCCGATCTCAGATGCCTGTCAGTCAGTAAGGTTTTTAGACCTTTATAAATGAAAACTGTTTTTACGGTCACTATTGTGACAAATCTGAGACTGAAGTATATTGTAATTGTGGCCATGACTCTAATTAAACTCTTACCTCAAAATGTAGAAAGGAGTGCTCATGAAACAGTATTCTGAAACAGAGAAACAAGAGTGTCACACATAACACTCACAACTCATTTAAATTTAACCTTCATTGTAAAAATTGAATAAAAACTGTAAACATCTCACATTAGAGACAACCTGCTCTATAGTGAAATGCAGTCTCTCTGCTGTTCAAATGCTTGAATATTAACATGTCATTGATATTGTAAAAATGAGCAGAGCCATGGAATTGCAAACACTCCCATAGACTTCCATAGGAATAGAAGAATGCAGGAATAGTGTTGTGGGTCAACCAATAGTTCCAAACACTAAATAATACCAGCAATAAAGCATTCATTTCAGTGTTTCTAAAGCACACACGCTGGTAGTTGATTGTTTGGCATTTTAACACATTAGTTGAGCTCTCAGGAATCCATCCAGTATTGCTATTTTATGTACCGTGTTTTAGTTAATATTTATTGTTAGATAATACATAGTTAAACTAACATAACCAGATGCTAGTTATCATATTTTAAACAATTTTCAGTCTTTTCACCATGACGAGTTTCTATAAAGACTGCCCATTCAATAAAAAAAAGTATATATCCCTTCACTTGATAGTATATTATATAAAATGTTGAATGCAACTGATTGTCTTTATTTATTTAGCACTATTTAAAACTTATTTCTTGGGATAAATGAATTAAATTCAGTATTTGCCTGCATTTGTTTATAATCAGTTGTTGTGTATGCTATCTAAACTTCTAAAAATGTTGCATCTGATACTGCCTAAAATATTTGATTAATACTGCCTATAATTTAATTTATTTGTAATAATTCATTAAAAAAAATATTAAATGGTCAAAAAATGGATCATAATTATTGCACAAATATTATTTAGTTCCATAAAATATCTTCTAAATATTACTGAACTAAAATATAGTACATTTTAATGTGTTTGGTCACTTCTGATCACCAAGCAATATATACATGGCTAAAAGGAATACCTGAGGATTAAACACAAGAAAAACACTCCTCTCTCCATCACTCCCCCAAATAAAATGCCATGTCGTCAATGTAGTAAATAATGCGTTATGGGTCACATTATGCAACTAAATTTACCAGAAATGCTGCAAATATAGTGAAGTTGCTGTCTATCCTACTTAAACTCATTCAAACAGCTCCGTGTGCTTCTGAATCGCTCTCACGGTAACACAGACCGGCCTGTGCAGCGCTGCTTCAAACCGAACACACCAGCGCGGATTGAGAGCTACATGAACCACGTGACCGCGAGGCGCGAAATCAAAGGTTGTCGCAAATCTCTCTGGACTGGAATAGTAAATTATGCTTTCGAAAAAAAACTCACCTTATAATCAATAAAGCTGTCTACACTGCAAAACAGAGTTCTTATATATCTTTACTTTGTCGTTTATGATGAGAGAATTCTGTCAGTGAGTGTGCACTGAAATTTGCTTTCACTGGATTTCTTCTTGACTAATGTTATCTAAACGCCTTCGATTCGACATTCCATTCATAAAATCAACACAACAATCAACCATAATTATACTATTAACTTGTACATCATCACATAAATTAATGTACCATTGTGGATGCTGTAGTTTAAAATTAGCGCCAAAATTAATGTTCCTCACGCGGGAAGGTTATGTAAGTTAACTTAAACTAAACAATGCAAACGGCAAAAATCAAAGGACATAATATCCATCAAACAAACACACACACACAATATATTTTCACACAAAGATAAGGGTGGCTAGCTGTAGACATTTATACACATTAACGTTACCATTTTTACAGAGATGAAGGTAGCTTTAACATCAACAAAAATTATATAAAATATACCCCATATTAAAATAATATTGCCTACATTTCAATGAAGAATAAAGAGCTACATTTGGCATTTCAAGGCTTTATAAAACAGCCCCAGCCGGCACATGACCGACCTTCAACGTTGAAATATGGTTGAAATAAGGTCAGTTCGTATTTCAACGTTGAAACAACGTTGAAACAATGTTTAATGCTTAACGGTTGAAACGGTTGAAAACCAACCCTCAACGTTGAAATATGGTTGAAATAATGACAGTTGTTGTTTCAATGTTGAAACTACGTTGAAATAATGTTTAATGCTAAATGGTTGAAAAAGGGTAATAAAAACACTTATAAATCAACTTTGAATTTTTTTTTATTTTTTTTTTACAAAATCTGTATGTGAATCACTTAATGTATGAACAGAATAAATCATTTCTGCCTTTTAAGTTATTAAGACCGTTATTATTATTTTATTATCATTTTACATTTTTATCATGAAACCTTCTGGTATAACTATTATCAACAATAAAACTAAACACATTGCACTTCCTTACCACGCTGAAACAATTCCGATTGGTTATTTAACCTTATTTGCTTTGATCATGATTGGTTAATCTGGCTGTCATTCATGAAACTGGCCAATGAAACTGTGCGCGCCATTTTAAGTTTGAAAATATGACCGTTATCCTGACCGTCTTTCTGAGTGAGGTCGCTGTGAGTGAGAGAGCTGCTGCGCAATAAAACTGCTAGGTCGGTCCCGAATAATTGTATAAACAAACGTTTACCATTAAAGCTATTATTATATTATAGATACTGGTACTATTTATGTAAACGCTGCATAACTTTCATGTGTTTGATGGGCGCGCGTTGAACATTCGAGGCGCTTTTAAACTGGAGCGGAGGGAGTTTCCATGGAAACCGGCCGGCACCTCAGCTGACAAGTAGCAAAAAAACTCTGTCTCTCACTGTTGTTTTTACTGCTTTCAGGTAAGTTTAGTCCCTAAAATTACACAAATAATACATACAACTGTTCCTGACACTTTCTTACATGTAATTGACACGCTTCTGTTGAATATTTACTTTACAGAAATGGTTCATTGTCATCAGAAAAAGTCCGTTAGCATCACAACCGTGAGCTAACCAGAGGCTAACTATAAGAGGTAAGCTAGCTATAGATTTGAGCTCTTATTTATGAAAGTTTGGGATTTTAATCACAGATTATGTGTAGATGAGTGATTTTTATAGCTTTGTAAATATTTTGCCGGCAATTTGTTAATGGATGAATTGAAATAAGCTAATTAATTTAACCTAAAAGTATGCACTGTACTGTTAATCAACTTAAAGTTACATGAACTAAAATGGGCTGAAGCTAATGTTATTTCAAACACATTTTTATCTTTCATTGTAGACAAATATTGATAAAAATTGTACTGTGATTTTAGGAGTGTCAGAAAAATCCCTCGAATGCTGCTGAGAGAGATATTGGAAACATAGGCGATCTGAGAAACCATATTAAATAACTTCATATGCATTTTTCCCAATATATTTCACCTATATCATCATGCATCTTTAAAACCTAAAAACGTAATTTTTTGTATGTTCTGTACATTATTCTCTCTCATTTCTGCATTTCACCCCAGCCGTAGTTTATTTCTAATAAACCTGACATTGTATACTATTGTTGGCTCTGTGACAGATTGTTTATGTTCCTATATTCTTCCGTGCTGATGGCCGTGCAGCAGAGTTGGAGGGGACCTCTTGTCGAAGAACATCTCCAAGACACTATGAGCATCTGACTAGTAAGTAAAACCTCAAACATTCAAAAGTTTATCAGATATTAAAAAATATATCAAATAAATATAAAATATTTTTGGAGTCCTGTATGTCTTACAAGGCCATCTCGTTTAACACTGCATGAGGACACTACAACCAGAGAGGTACAACATTATTCAAAATGAGACACAGATGATAATAAAAAAAAGTGCTTTGAAATTAAAATTCATAATGGTAAGACAGAACCAAGTACCGTGACTGTGCCTCACTTCAAAGTGAAACAGTCTGTAATGGTCATCTGCCAGATCGATGGTGAAGGTGGGAATTATAAGTTTGATTTTCTAGACTTTAAATGAACTAAAGTGTTTGTTCAAGTAGACTTTGTTGCTTGTGGAATCCTCACACAAGCCTGAAAGGTACTTAACTCTAGAACCGCCAGATGTCGCTGTATACCTTAAAGCGCCAGCGGGTAAATTTTACCCACACACATGGCAACTGTTTTTATATGGCTCAAGAACATATTATTTCACTGTATTATGCCACTGTCTTCACAAAGAAGTGTCTAGAGTCATGAAATGATTATGTCTAGTCGTCAGCTATGTTTTTACCGTGTTGTTTTATGTTCAAGACTTTTTAATGCAGCCTACACTAATCCATAAAGGTCAGTAAGCTAAAAAAAAAAAAAAAAAAAAAGCCTGCACTGACTACGAAAATTAGAAGGTAGTAAATATTTGGGTGGTGTAATATTATAATACAATGTCATTAATCAATATATTAGGATAACCCACGTTATTTAAATTACTAAAATAGCCAATAGACAATAATGAGCAATAATAATTCACCACACTGCATAGGATGATGCTATGACAAATTCAAGCGCACAGCTTCACCTAGGCCCAATTATTAATTTGTTTAGTTATATCATTAATAATCTGAATAATAGAACACCGCCAATAAACTTCGGGTAATCAAAAAAAATGTTTTATTCATTACATCTGTTACGGGTTCTGGTGTCTCCAAAGAAGGCGAAGACATAAAGGAACGAAACTGGAACACTTTCATAAAGAATAATAGTACAGGCAAAACATACACCACATTCCATAACTTAAATGAGACTAGACAAAGGGGAAACACCAACTGAATGCTTATAAAGGGGACAGGAACAAAAGAGCAAACGACATAATCAAAATCAGGTGGGGACAATCAAACGATGATGAACTTAATGAAGGTGGGAACCAAACCAAATAAGGGAAACCAGGACTGAGACGGGCAGACATGTAACAACATCATAGATGTAATAGATTTTTTTAGATTTTTTTTCTTCAGGAAACAGCCAGACTAGAATAAATAGCAACACAGTAGCAGACAATAAACGATATGGCAAGACAAAAATTAAATAATTTGACCAATTATGAGTAACGTTAGGCTAAAACATCCAAATATGATGTCTGGATCACTGTCAGATGCTGAGCCGACCCAGGACACATAACTTACCATCAGACTCTCCATCACTCACGGCATTTAGTGTTTCTAATACCGACCTTCCATAAATCACATTCTTTTAGTCATTTTGACTTTATTTATGAAACTGATAACCGCTAAATCGGTGAGTGAAAGGCGTTGCCTAGAAATGTACGATGTTAAAACACAAACGTAAAGAAAATGACAGCGTGAAAATACATGCATTATATAGCGGGTAAATTTGATCCGTGCGGCGCTTATAGGTCTAAAAGCTCTGTTTTTTTATCTGGTTTATCTAAATAGTTTTTAACAACATTGCATTGTAAATTACATAATTTTAGGAAAAGCCAATGACTGGAAGACTTGAATGTTTTGTTGAAAATCTGTTATGTACATTTGAAAAACAGCCACAGGTCAAATTTCCCCCGTGGCGGTTCTAGTGTTAAAACTTAAAATCTTATTTGCACTCTTGAAAACTGTTCACCAAAGATTACATTTCAGTCCAGCCGAATTTTCTGCACACTTCACCACCAAGATCAAAATGAGCGTTGTGAATGTAAAAGCTTCACATTACATTCATAACAATTATTGTTAATGTTTGACTTGTGTTTCAGGCTTTTTGTGAAGACAGAAAACCAAGAGATGTTGTGACGACCTGGACAGAATTCAGCTCCAGATCCACCCTCCACACCAGACTTCTCATGCACAAGGACTGCTGTCTACTAGCATATTATGTGTTCTCTTCAGAGTTAGGTGCAAGGAGATATTACCTGATTTTTAGATATAATGAAAACTATATCATATATATATATATATATATATATATATATATATATATATATATATATATATGAAGAGTTCAGATGCAAAAGCCTCTAAATGCCATCTGAAATTTTCTTCTAAAATGAGCATTTTTCTCAAGCTCCTATATTTATGTTCAGTTATTTCATTTTAATTGCATAGAAAAGGACCTATATATTGCCATTAGAGTAAAATAACTGAACCTAAACATAGCAGCCTGATCAAAATGCTCATTTTAGATGGCACTTAGAGGCTTTTGCATCTGAACTCTTCATACATATATATATATATATATATATATGTATATGTATATGTATATGTATGTGTGTATATATATATATATACACACACTATATTGCCAAAAGTATTGGGTCACCCCCTTCTAATGAACAGGTTTGACTACTTTAGCAATTTCCATGAGTACAAATCTTAATGTTTAAGCATATAATGATATTCTAGGGAATTGTGTGCTTCTAATTTTAAAGGACCCTTTTCTATTCTAACATGACAATGCCTCTGTGTATAAGGCAAGGTTCAAAAAGAAATGATTGATTGAGTCAGTGTGGAAGAACTTGACCGGTCTGCAGAAAGCCAAGTCCTAATCCAAGCTGAACACCTCTGCTGTGACTTTAAATGCAGATCTTGAGGCAAAAACTCTTTACCAAACACCAGTTTGATTGGTTGAATAGAGGAGAATGTGATTAGTTGAGAAATTGTACATTGTTAATGATGGATCTTAAATATTTAAATACAGTGTGTTGAATGCCTACTAAGACTTGCATATTTGTGTATAATATTTTGACCCTGGATGCTTACAGAAGGATAATCTTTCATTTATGTGCCAGAAACATCATAAGCATTCATGATTTTGTTGGTTCATGCTGAACTGGTGTTGATAAATGTACTCTTATTAATATAAAGTCAGTTTATATTGTCGCTGTTTTTAAGTTACCTTGTCTGGAGAGTTTTCCAGTTTTTCAGTGTCCAAATGTTGTTTGTATTCTATTTATTATGAAGGGGCAAATTATAATCTCGATAATGAAAACATTTACATGTGTGGAGATTTAATTTAGTTACATATAGTTTGAGTAAACGGGAATATATTCTATGAAACATGTTTAAGTTTATTTAGTTGAATATTTTAATGCTTTAAAATATATTTGCATTTATAGAAATCTAATATATTTACATGTACAGAAATGTAATATGTTAACAAATATTAGAAATTAATATATGGACAAATATTGCAAATTAATATATTTACATAGTCTGATATCTAAATGTATTTACATATAAAGGAAATAAATATATGTAAATATTTCCCATAAAAAAAAAAAATATTTATTGAATATATGTGAAAAATTTTAAAAAGCGGCCAAAATCAAATATTTAAATATATTTTTAATATATATTTCAAAATATATTTACATATATTGTGTAAAATATATTTTCTTCTATTTGAATTTAAGATATTTAAATATATCAAAATATAGTTATTAAAAATATATTTCGATCTATGTGACTGTATGGGATGGTTTATGTATTTTTGGTCAAACAGACTTGAGCAAGTTTCCAAACTATATTTATAATTATTTATTTATATATATTGTGTGAATCTTTGCAGTGTGTATGAAATTAGAATGAAAAGCTTTTCCTCTCTGCATTGATATATCATTAAACCCTTAATAAGGTGCTTTGTTGTTGACTGAGAATTTTCTCAAGAAATTCTGTGAAAGTGTTACTACTTATTTTTCCATTTGGCATAATTGTTCAAATGTTTTTCTTTAGAAAATGAAGCATCTCATCACTGCAAATTTATGGACATCTAATTGTTAGAATGTTTTTTTTTTTTTCCATTTTCTTTTTTTTTTTTTGTCCGATTGATGTACAGCAAGATTTATTAGTTACTGAAAACACGAAATATGCGCCGAAAATCATAGTTTACATCTCAGTGTTGACGTTTCAGCTAAATTGCAATATTAACAATTTCCAAAGTGAATGCTTGCTTGGACATTTAACGACGATCGACCGTTGAAAGGTACGCCGGTGAAACAGGGTCACAATATCAACGTTGATCCATTTTGCAAAATCGAAAGGTAATTCAACGTTGATTCAACCAAGGTACCTGACGTTGTTTCAACGGTGAATCAACGTTGAAATGCCGGCTGGGGCATATTTAGCAACAACCGCCTGTACTCACCTCATGAGAATAGTGGGACTTCTCCTCAGCAACAGCTTCAGGCAGTCGATTTTGCAGCCAATCAACAGCGAGCTTTGATTGTACAACCAATAGAATCACAACTTCTATATGGATCATTTTCACAGACTTTTAAAATGAGGCAAATCTGCAATTAAAGTAATAAATCATAATAATAATGTTATATAAATCATAACAATGCTAATTTCTATGACCATATTTTGCATTGCTTCAGCTTGCATTAAATAAAAAATGTAAAAAATTATAGGTTTGTATTAAAGTTACTGAAGGAGTGAATGGTAATTTGACTTATCTATTCTGCATTTTCTTCCTCTTAGAGAAAAATATACGAATTCAGAAGTAGAGTATTTTATTTTCCTTTGCTTTTGGAATCAATGGGAATATAAAACTTTTATGTAAATTTCATTTACCCCAGAAGTTCACCCATCCTTAACATATTGTGACGGATCGACGGCCCTCCCCCTCATCATCATCACCACCCCGTCCTTTATTCGCCGCCCTTCACCAGGCTCCCGACTGGAGTGGGTGGATGAGAGGAGGGGCGTGGGATTAACGTGGGCTGGCGGCGTGTGATGAGGCACAGCTGGACTGAATTAAGCCTCATCACCGCCGCCGTTAAATGCCGAGCGCGCCTCTCCTCGAGAGACCGGTCTCTTCCCCCGTGCATGCACGCTGGTGTCCTCGTGGGTCCAGGAAGGGTGCGTAGAGGGACGTCGCACCACCAGAGATGTGAGCTGCAGGATCCAGAGTCCGGCGAAAGCCGCACCCGTCTTACGGCCATCGGGCCAGGATGCCGGGCCGCTAAAGTCCCGCCAAAAAGGCCGAGGAAAAGAGGAAGAGCCGCCGCTCAGAAGAAGCCGCCGCCCCTCGCAACCGGACCAGAGCGGGAGCGCGTGCGGCCGCCGGACTCCGCCCCTTCCCTGGACCCCTCCCTTCCAGAACACTGCCCTCCTTCACAAGCCCCGCAGCACGACGAGGACACCAGATCCCCCCTTTCTTTGGACACTACTTTCCCCAGGACACTTTTATTTTGTTATTTTTGTTGAATAAAAGCCTCTCCGAGGCCTGACGCCACACCCACTGTGTCTGTCGTTGGCTCCTCCCGTCACAATATACTTACGTTAATTAGGAAATGTGAAAGGAGTCCTCTCTCTTTTATTATTACAAAGTACATTTACATTTAGTCATTTAGCAGATGCGTTTATCCAAAGCGACTTACAAATGACGACAATAGAAGCAATCAAAATCAACAACAGAGCAATAGTAGCCTATGTAAGTGCTGTCCCCGCTAGAAATTTTAGTAACGTCATCTAGTAACTTCCGCAGAACGTTCTGAGACGGTCATGATGTTGAGTTCTTTAAAGGGCTGGGGGACGTTATTTGGAGGACCTTTACAGAACATTCAGGACGTTCTCGGTACGTTTAGGGCACCATATTTTATTTGAAAATTTGACGTCCTCAGAATGTCCCCCCTGGTGTCAAGGACGTCATCTAGTAACGTCCCCAGAACGTGGATGTGGAGTACTTTAAAGGTTTGGGGGACATTATTTAGAGGACCTTCACAGAACATTCAGGACGTTTTGGGAATGTTAAGGGGACCATTACTATACTACATTCATCCTTTGCAGGACAAACCTACAATGTTTTTTTTATTGTTTTGGTCCTATTTAGGTACTTCCATCACATGAATGTTTTCAGAAGATTTAGTAACACATTACAGGAAACTATAGGGGATCAGACCTTTCAAACCGGTTCTTGGTCTACAGAACCTTAATAAGGCACTGTGTTCACGCTTAACACATTCAAACATAAAATACAAAGCAGGAAAGCATCATTCATTTATTTTGTGAACAAAAACAGATTATAAATGAATATTAAATATGGTCATGCATAGGAAGGGTGGTGGAGATAGAGAGGGGGGAACTCGGTCAATTAAATTCAGTTCAGTTCAAATTGGCTTTATTGCCATGATAATTTCCACAGTAAAGCATCAAAATGTGTCCAAATAATGGAAACAGTAACAAGAACATAATTTATAGTAATTATATATTTAGTGTGTGTGCGTGTGTCAGTCACTGTCTCCATCTTCAGGAGTTGCCCCAAGTTGTTCTTCCGCTGCCTGAAAAAAGCAAATAACAATATTTAGCAATCACTTCAATTAATTTTTAATTGCTTTTAATTACACTTAGGTGTATTAGTATAGAGGACCAAATTTGCAAAAACAAAATAAAAACATAAATTATATATATGTATGTATGTGTGTGTGTGTGTGTGTGTGTGTGTGTGTGTGTGTGTGTGTGTGTGTGTGTGTTTGTGTGTATACACATGGTGTTGGTATACACATGGTCGATGGTGTTTGCAAACCTACTTGGAGATCGATTGCTTCAGTCTGTTGCACGCTGCTGAGAGGTTTGTGATTGTAGCTCCGTGTAGCTTCGCTTTTTATTGAATCTCTACCTTACTTTCACTCCTTTTTGTCCAAAGTGATAACATATAATTTAATTCCCACCATATTTCAGGTGCTATCCTTCAAACTAATCTAACTAATTTGATCGTTCGCTTTTAAAACCGCGAGTGCAGCTTGTTAGCCCGTTAGCTTGTCACTCGCGGTTCCATTTGCATTTCGCGCCTATTATTTATTTATTTTTATTTTTTCCTCGCTCCGTTTTTCACAAGCTCATCAAACAACAGTGGTAAGTGGTAAGTTAAGTTGGTATCATTCATCAATCACGGTGAGTAATGGCTTCTTCTCCTGCTATTGTTGTTTGCACTGTTTGCCACATGTATAGTTTATCTGTCTCTGTCAGCAGCGAGGGATTCACATGTGATAAATGCAGGGAAATAGTTAGGCTGACAGAGAAGGTTTTAGAACTAGAGACACACATCCAAACTTTAGTTTCTAAGTGGTGCCCGCAAAATAACATAGGCTTTATAGACAATTGGATGAGTTTTTGGGGCAGACCTGACCTGTTGAAAAGAGATGGTGTTCATCCCTCCTGGGGTGGTGCCGCTCTTCTCTCTAGAAATATGGCACATAGTCTTAGAGTTTGTACTTGACTAACTGGAGCCCAGGTCAGGAAGCAGACAGACTGGCTAAACCGATCGTCTGCTAGCCGCCTCACGTCACAGAAGTCAGTTAACTCTCAGCACATAGAAACTTTTTCACCTAGATATCACACTATAGAGACTGTGTCTGTTCCCCGAACTAGAAAATACAGAAAACATCCAAACCAAAGTAATAGTAACAATTTAATTGATGTTCAACAAATAAAAAAACGATATAATACAGATAAAGACTTGATAAAGCTTGGCTTATTGAATATTAGATCCCTTTCTACAAAAGCACTTTTTTTAAATGATATGTTCACTGACCATAAACTAGATGTGCTTTGTTTGACAGAAACCTGGCTAAAACAAGATGATTACATTACTTTAAACGAGTCTACACCCCAAGATTACTGTTACAAACATGAACCGCGTCCAAAAGGTAAAGGGGGAGGTGTTGCTACAATTTATAGAAATATTTTCAGTATCTCTCAGAGGTCGGGCTTCAAGTATAATTCGTTTGAAGTAATGGTGCTCCATATAACGTTATCCAAAGAAACAAGTATTACTGATAAATCCCCTGTGATGTTTGTACTGGCTACTGTATACAGGCCACCAGGGCACCATACAGACTTTATTAAAGAATTTTCAGATTTTCTGTCGGAGTTAGTGCTGACTGCAGATAAAGTCCTAATTGTTGGTGATTTTAATATCCATGTTGATAATGAAAAAGATTCCTTGGGATCAGCATTTATAGACATTTTAAACTCTATTGGTGTTAAACAACATGTGTCAGGACCTACTCATTGTCGAAATCATACTCTAGATTTAGAATCAGAATCAGAATCAGAATCAGAATTAGCTTTATTCGCCAGGTGTGCGCAAACACACGAGGAATTTGTTGTGGTTTTAGGGTGCTCCTGGTACATACATACATACATACACATCTGACATGAGAACAGAAAAAAACATTTAAATAGTAAGGCTTAACAATGGATAATAATAATAATAATAATAAGTATGAATCTGGATTTATGTACAGATTTGTGCATTATTTACTATATATACAGCTGTATAAATAAACAGATATGTATGTGTATTTACATAGTACTTGAGAAAGAGGCAATAATTAAAGATGGAGAATGAATTACAGAACACAGGTAATGATCCATGTGTTAGCTATTTAAGCTGGAGATGGCATGGGGGAAAAAACTGTTTTTATGCCTAGATGTTCTAGTGCACAGAGATCTGTAGCGTCTGCCTGAAGAGAGAAGTGCAAACAGGTTGTGTCCGGGGTGAGAGGGGTCTTTGATGATGCTACCTGCCCGTTTCTTCACTCTGGAGTTGTACAAGTCCTGGAGGCTGGGCAGGTGCACACCAATTATCTTTTCTGCTGTCCTAACAGTCCGTTGAAGTCGTCTTATATCTGATTTGCTGGCTGACCCAAACCAGACAGTTAGGGAGGAGCACAGAACCGACTCAATAACAGCTGAATAAAACTGTTTCAGCAGCTCCTGTGGCAGGTTGAACTTTTTCAGCTGACGAAGGAAGTACAACCTCTGCTGGGCCTTTTTCATAATGGAGTCAATGTGAGTGTCCCACTTCAGGTCCTGAGAGATGGTTGTGCCCAGGAACCTGAATGACTCCACTGCAGCCACGGTGCTGTTCA
The DNA here is from genome assembly GCA_029620275.1 of Acrossocheilus wenchowensis. NCBI lineage: Eukaryota > Metazoa > Chordata > Actinopteri > Cypriniformes > Cyprinidae > Acrossocheilus > Acrossocheilus wenchowensis. The sequence continues at coordinate 38,176,809 of CM056141.1, read as the reverse complement.
TGATGGTGAGTGGGGGGAGAGGAGGGGGGTTTCTCCTGAAGTCCACTATCATCTCCACAGTTTTGAGCGTGTTCAGCTCCAGGTTGTTGTGACTGCACCAGACAGCCAGCTGCTCAACCTCCTGTCTGTAAGCAGACTCGTCGCCGTCCTTGATGAGGCCGATGACTGTAGTGTCGTCCGCAAACTTCAGGAGTTTGACAGAGGGGTCTTTAGAGGTGCAGTCGTTGGTGTAGAGGGAGAAGAGTAGTGGGGAGAGAACGCAGCCCTGAGGAGCTCCAGTGCTGATGGTGCGGGTGTTGGATGTGAGTTTTCCCAGCCTCACAAGCTGCTGCCTGTCTGTCAGGAAGCTGGTAATCCACTGACAGATGGAGGTGGGTACAGAGAGCTGAGTCAGTTTGTTCTGAAGGGTGTCCGGGATGATGGTGTTGAAAGCGGAGCTGAAGTCCACAAACAAGATCCTTGCATAAGTCCCTGGTTTGTCCAGATGCTGCAGGATGTAGTGCAGTCCCATATTAACTGCATCATCCACAGATCTGTTTGCTCGGTAAGCAAACTGTAGAGGGTCCAGCAAGGGTCCAGTAATGTCCTTCAGGTGGGCCAACACCAGTCTCTCAAATGACTTCATGACTACTGATGTTAAAGCAACAGGTCTGTAGTCATTAAGTCCTGTGATTTTTGGTTTCTTGGGTACAGGGATGATGGTGGAACATTTGAAGCAGGAGGGGACTTCGCACAGCTCTAGAGATCTGTTGAAGATCAATGTGAAGATGGATGATAGCTGGACAGCACAGGCTTTGAGGCAGGCTGGAGAGACACCGTCTGGGCCTTTGGCTTTCCTTATCTTCTGCTTCCTGAAGACTTTGCATACATCATCTTCACAGATCTTGAGTACAGGCTGAGAAACAGTAGGGGGGAGGGAGGGGGAGGGTGTTGATGGCTGTGCTGTGAGACGGTCGGAGCGGGTGTGGGGCGTCATACTAGTCTTTCCAAACCTACAATAGAACTCGTTCAGGTCTTCAGCCAGTTGTTGATTGGCCTCAGTGCTGGGGGATGGGGTCTTGTAGCTGGTGATGGCTTTCAGGCCTTTCCACACTGATGTAGAGTCATTGCTCGAAAGCTGTTTTTTTAGCTTTCCAGAGTAGTTTAATTTTGCCACTCTTATCTCCCTATTCAGTGTGTATTTGGCCTGTTTGTACAAGACTTTGTCCCCACTCCTGTAGGCGTCCTCTTTGGCCTGGCGAAGCTGTTTGAGTTTTGCACTGAACCAAGGTTTGTCATTGTTAAATGTTAAATAAGTCCTGGTGGGTACACACATGTCCTCACAGAAACTGATGTAGGACGTCACGGTGTCAGTAAGCTCGTCCAGATCAGTAGCTGCAGCCTCAAAAACACTCCAATCAGTAAGTTTGAAGCAGGCCTGTAAAACCTGCTCTGCTTCAGAAGTCCATCTCTTTACAGTTTTTACTACAGGCTTAGCAGATTTGAGTTTCTGCCTGTAGGCTGGTAGGAGATGAACCAAACAGTGATCAGAGAGTCCCAGGGCTGCACGGGGAACAGAGTGATATGCATCCTTTAAGACAGTGTAGCAGTGGTCCAGTATATTTCTGTCTCTGGTGGGGCATGTGATGTGCTGTCTATATTTAGGCAGTTCACGGGTGAGATTAGCTTTATTAAAATCACCGAGAATGATGATGAAAGAGTCCGGATAACGCTGCTCTGTGTGTGTGATTTGATCGGCCAGCAGTTCTAGCGCCGCGCTGACGCGCGCGTCAGGAGGAATGTACACACTCACCAGAATAAACGAGGAGAACTCCCGCGGTGAATAAAAAGGCTTGCAGTTAATAAAGAGAGCTTCCAAATTTGGGCAGCACATCTTCTTTAAAACTGTCACGTCTGTACACCAGCCTTCGTTGATATAAAAACATAATCCACCGCCTCTCGTTTTCCCCGAGGACTCGGTGACGCGGTCTGCTCTGAACAGCTGGAAGCCCGTTAGATGAAGCGCTCTGTCCGGGATGGCTCCGTTCAGCCAGGTTTCCGTGAAGCAAAGCGCAGCGGAGTTTAAAAAGTCCTTGTTTGTGCGGGTGAGGAGTTGTAGTTCGTCCGACTTATTTGCCAGGGAGCGGAGATTCGCCAGATGAATACTCGGCAGCGGAGTCCTAAACCCGCGCTGTCGGAATTTCACGACAGCGCGCCTGGAGCGCTTGTATAGGAACGCAGCTCCTCCGATTAAAATGTCCAGTAAAAGGTCTGAATGCTCAAATGTAGGCAGGAAGTTATTTGGTGTGCCATTTCTGATGTCCAGGAGTTCGTTTCTAGTAAAGCTGATCGGAAAAAAGTTGCTTAAGACAGGACAAACAAACAAAAAAAGAACAAGTACCAAGCAGCGACAAACCATGGCTGCCATCCGCAGCGCCATCTTGCATACAGTTTAATACTGTCACATGGAATTGATGTTAGTGGGGTTGAAATTTTGCAGCAGAGCAATGATATCTCAGATCATTATCTAGTCTCCTGTATATTCCATATAGCTAAAGCTGTAAAGCCAACTTCTTGTTACAAATATGGTAGAACCATTACCTCCACCACAAAAGACTGCTTTATAAATAATCTTCCTGACTTATCTCAGTTCCTCAGTTTATCCAATAGCTATGAACAACTTGATGATGTAACAGGAACTATGGACTCTCTCTTTTCTAGCACTTTAGATGCGGTTGCTCCTTTACGCTTAAGGAAGATTAAGGATAAGAGTCCAACACCGTGGTATAATGAGCACACTCGCGCCCTAAAGAGAGCAGCCCGGAAAATGGAGCGCAGCTGGAGGAAAACTAAATTAGAGGTATTTCGTTTAGCTTGGCGGGTGTCACGGATGCGTGTACGGGGAACACATAATATGCACGGAGACGGAGGTTTCAACGGGAACAAGAGATTTAATGGAACTTCAAACACAGGAGATACACACATAGGGTAACATCAACAATAACCGACAACCGGGACTAAATGGACAGCAACTAATATAGTGGGGATAACGAGGGGCAGACAGGTGAATACAATGAAGGTGATTAACTCAATTAGCAGAAACTAGGTCACACATGAGGAAGGAAAACACATGGAGAGCAAAACACAAGACAGTCCAGGGGCGTGACACTACCCCCCCCTCCCGAACGGTGCGTCCTCGCACCGAATAACAACAAAGGGGAGGGAAACGGGTGGGGACAAAAAGGCGGAGGCTCAGGAGGAGGACGGACCACCGGGAGAGGGCCGGCTGACGGAGACCAGGGAGGTGACGAAGGAGGGAGGAGCCAGGGAGGAGACAGGAGGGACTTGGAGCAGGAGGAGCCTGGCAGGACCCAGGCCACAGCCGTGAAGACGGTCCAGGGTGGAGCCGACGGAGGGAGGAGCCATGGAGGAGGAGCCCGAGCCGGAGCCGGAGAGCCGATGAGTACGGGCGGAGCCGAGGATCCGGAGGGCCAAGGTGGAGCCGAGAGCTCCGGCGACCGAGGCGGAGGCGGAGATCCGGAGGCACGCGGCGGAGCCGGAGCGACTGAGGACCAAGGTGGAACTGGAGGGAGGGAGGAGCCCAACGGAGCCGGTGGGACGGAGCGACGAGGCACAGCCAGAGGAGCGGAGTCCTGAGGCGATGGCGGGATGACGACCGACCAAGGCGGAGCCGGAGGGACGAAGGAGCCCGGTGGAGCTGGTGGGCCGACGGGCGACGGTGGAGATGAGGGAGCTAGGAGCTGAGGTGGAGCCGACGAGTCGGAGGGCCGAGGTGGAGTCCAGGATTCAGAGGCTGGAGGTGAAGACGAGGAATCCCCCAGCCACGACGCCGATGGAGACAGGCAGACCCGCGGCGATCCCACCGCACAGATGGTGGGCTGAGAGTGAGCAGCGGGGCTGTCCGACGACAGCGGTGGAGGGTGCAAGAGTGGGTGGGAGGGTGGGCATTTTTGAGCCTCTGGGCTAATCCTTATGAGGAACTTCCGAGGAGCCGGCACTGGAGGGAGCTTTGCAGGTACAGACTCTAGGCGGCACTCTTGCAGCGCGGATTCAAGGGGGCACTCTTGCAGCGCGGAGACAGGGAGGCGCCTTCGTGGCGCAGGCACTGGGCGGCGCTCTTGCAGCGCGGATTCAAGGGGGCGCTCTTGCAGCGCGGAGACAGGGGGGTGCCTTCTTGGTGCAGGCACTGGGCGGCGCTCTTGCAGCGCGGATTCAAGGGGGCGCTCTTGCAGCGCGGTGACAGGGAGGTGCCTTCTTGGTGCAGGCACCGGGCGGCGCTCTTGCAGCGCGGATTCAAGGGGGCGCTCTTGCAGCGCGGAGACAGGGAGGTGCCTTCTTGGTGCAGGCACCGGGCGGCGCTCTTGCAGCGCGGATTCAAGGGGGCGCTCTTGCAGCGCGGAGACAGGGAGGTGCCTTCTTGGTGCAGGCACTGGGGGGGCGCTCTGGAAGCGCAAAGCTGGACGGGACCAGCGGAGACACAGGAGAGCTGGACGGGACCAGCGGAGACACAGGAGAGCTGTCAGAAACCTCCAATGACGGCGTGAGCATGGCAGGCATGTCTGCTTTAATTTCCCCATTTCTTGAGTCCTCAGAGTCCTGTGAGTGCTCACCCTCAGCGGTGGTGCAGTGGGCGGGGCTTCCTTCAGCACCCTCAAACTCCACTGTTACTTCCACCGTCGCGTGCGCTGTAGCCGGCTCTCGCACCTGATCGGACGATCTCTGAGGCTCTGGCTCCGGGGCAATTTCCAGCTCAGTCGCTCCTCTTTGCGATGGCTCTTGGGTTGCTCTGGGCTCTGGCTCTCCGTCCGCGGTGGGCTCGGGCTTACGCTCTGCGGCTCGGGGTGATGGCAGGCTGGGCTCTGGGTCCGGAGTGGTACTGGTGTCATTCTCCTCGTAGGTCACGGTCAGCGGGGATCCACAGGACACCAGCACCCACTCCACATAGGTGGCAAAATCTCCTCGAGGACCATCCCCGGACAACCGCGCTCTGCACCCGTCGTTAAGGCTCATCCGGTAGAATGTGCAGAGGCAGTAGTCCGGGTAGTGGGTGTAATGGGAGATTTCCAAGAATAGTCTTGTATGGTCCTCGAGGGAACGGCTCCTCTGCTCCAGCATGAGGAGAAGGCAGGCAGGGTCATTCATGACAAAAGGGAAAAATAAAAACTGAGAGAAAAAACAGAAACAAAAACACGGGGAAACACGCCGCTATACTTCACTTTTTCTGTTTGGTCGGTTATTCTGTCACGGATGCATGTACGGGGAACACATAATATGCACGGAGACGGAGGTTTCAACGGGAACAAGAGATTTAATGGAACTTCAAACACAGGAGATACACACATAGGGTAACATCAACAATAACCGACAACCGGGACTAAATGGACAGCAACTAATATAGTGGGGATAACGAGGGGCAGACAGGTGAATACAATGAAGGTGATTAACTCAATTAGCAGAAACTAGGTCACACATGAGGAAGGAAAACACATGGAGAGCAAAACACAAGACAGTCCAGGGGCGTGACAGCGGGAAAGTACCCTATCCTACAGAAAAGCATTAAAAACTGCTAGATCTGATTACTTTTCGTCTCTTCTAGAAGTAAACAAACATAACCCTCGGTATTTATTCAATACAGTGACTAAATTAACGAAAAATAAAGCATCAACAGGTGTTGGCATTTCCCAAGAGCATAGCAGTAATGACTTTATGAACTATTTTACTTCCAAGATCGATACTATCAGAGATAAAATTGTATCCTTGCAGCCGTCAGCTACAGTATCGCATCAGATAGCACACAATAGATCCCCTGAGGAACAATTCCGTTCATTCTCTACTGTAGGAGAGGAAGAATTGTATAAACTTGTTAAATCATCTAAACCAACAACATGTATGTTAGACCCGATTCCATCGAAACTACTAAAAGAGCTGCTTCCAGAAGTCATAGATCCTCTTTTGGCTATTATTAATTCATCATTGTCATTAGGATATGTCCCCAAAACCTTCAAATTGGCTGTTATTAAGCCTCTCATTAAAAAACCACAACTTGACCCCAAAGACCTAGTTAATTATAGACCGATCTCAAATCTCCCTTTTCTGTCAAAGATACTAGAAAAGGTAGTATCCTCACAATTATATTCCTTCCTAGAGAAAAATGATATCTGTGAGGAATTCCAGTCAGGATTTAGATCATATCATAGTACTGAGACTGCTCTCATTAGAGTTACAAATGACCTGCTTCTATCATCTGATCGTGGTTGTATCTCTTTATTAGTTCTACTGGATCTTAGCGCTGCGTTCGACACTATCGACCACAACATTCTTTTGAATAGACTACAAAACTTTGTTGGCATTAGTGGAAGTGCCTTAGCATGGTTCAAATCATACTTATCTGATCGCCATCAGTTCGTAGCGGTGAATGAAGAGGTATCATATCGATCACAAGTACAGTATGGAGTACCTCAAGGCTCAGTACTAGGGCCGTTACTTTTCACGCTTTACATGTTACCCTTGGGAGATATTATCAGGAGACATGGTGTTAGCTTTCACTGTTATGCTGATGATACTCAGCTCTATATTTCTTCGCGGCCCGGTGAAACATACCAAATTGAGAAACTAACGGAATGCATAGTCGATATAAAAAACTGGATGACGAGTAATTTTTTACTGCTAAATTCTGAAAAAACAGAGGTGTTAGTTATCGGACCTAAAAACCCCACATGTAACAACCTAGAACATTATCTAACACTTGATGGCTGCTCTGTCAATTCTTCTTCATCAGTCAGGAACCTAGGTGTGCTGTTCGATAGCAATCTTTCATTTGAAAGCCATGTTTCTAGCATCTGTAAAACTGTGTTTTTTCATCTCAAAAACATATCTAAATTGCGACCTATGCTCTCAACGTCAAATGCAGAAATGTTAGTTCATGCGTTTATGACTTCAAGGCTAGACTACTGTAATGTTTTATTGGGTGGTTGTTCTGCACGCTTGATCAGCAAACTACAGTTAGTCCAAAATGCAGCAGCTAGAGTCCTTACTAGATCCAGGAAATATGACCATATTAGCCCGGTTCTGTCAACACTGCACTGGCTCCCTATCAAACATCGGATAGATTTTAAAATCTTGTTAATTACTTATAAAGCCCTGAATGGTTTAGCTCCTCAGTACTTGAGCGAGCTCTTATCGCATTATAGTCCTCCACGTCCGCTGCGTTCTCAAAACTCTGGCCGTTTGATAATACCTAGAATATCAAAATCGACTGCGGGCGGCAGATCCTTTTCCTATTTAGCACCCAAACTCTAGAACAATCTACCTAACACTGTTCGGGAGGCAGACACACTCTGTCAGTTTAAATCTAGATTAGGGGACACCTAATTTCTAGCGATTATCGCCGATTTGATTGCTCATATACTATTTAAACTAAACTGAGCTAGACAATGACATCTCTGAATTCAATAATGAAATGCCTTTAACTGAAAATTAAATGTTTAATCTTATTATATATTACTGACACTCTATCCTCCAATTTGATACTGTTAAGTGCTTTGACACAATCTGTATTGGTAAAAGCGCTATATACATAAAGGTGACTTGACTTGACACATACAGTGGTGTTCATAAGTTTACATACCACTTGCAGAATATACAAAATGTTAATTAACAAAATACAAGTGATCATGAAAATTGCATGTTATTTTGTATTTAGTACTGTCCTGAATAAATTATTTAACATAACAGAAGTTTATACTCAAGACAAAATGACAACTGAATTTATAAAAATGACCACGTTCAAAAGTTTACATACCCTTGAATCTTAATACTGTGTCATTTCCTGAGTGATCCACAACTGTTTTTATATTTTGTGATAGTTGTTCATCAGTTCCTTTTTTGTCTTGAGCAGTTCAACTGCTTACTGTTCTTCAGAAAAATCCTCAAACTCCTGGTTTTCCAGCATCTTCTGCATATGTGAACTCTTTCCAACAGTGACTGTATGATTTTGAGATCCATTTTTTCACAATGAGGTCAACTGAGGGACTCATAACTCACCAACTATTACAAAAAGATGAAAACATTTTCTGATGCTTAAGAAGGAAACACAAAGCATTAAGAGCCGGGGCGTGCAAACTTTCTGAAATAGATGATTAGGGTATATTGTACTTATTTCGTCTTTTGGGAAACATATAATTATTTATGTGGCTACTTAAGAGCAGTACTAAATGAAAAAAAAGAAGATATTTAAATAAAATTTACACATCATCATCCAGTTCAAAAGTGTACGCCCTCTGGCTCTTATTGCATTGTGTGGCCTTCTTGAGCATCAGTAAATATTTTCACCTTTTGTAATAGTCGTGTATCATTCCTTCAGTTGTCCTCAGTATGAAAAGATTGTTCTCAAAATCATACAGTCACTGTTGGAAAGAGTGCAAAAGATGCTGGAAAACAAAGAATGTGCAGGAGCTGGAGGATTTTTCTTAAGAACAGCAGGCAGTTGAACTGCTCAAGACAAACAAGGGACTCATGAACAATTATCACAAAACAAAACAATCGTGAATCACTCAGGAAACAACACCACAGTATTAAGATTCAAGGGTATGTAAACTTTAAGGGCCTTAATAATCATATTAGACCATTTTGCAATTCCTGTTTTTTTCTGTCTTGAAAACATAACTAAGGCTTTTCTCATTCCATTTAGGACTTTTAATGGATTTAAATTGGATCAAACTGAATTTCAGACCAAAGGACCCATGTGGAGACTTACCATGCACATCTTGGAGCCTGGTGTCTCTAAATGAGTTTTTTTTGTTGTTGTTGTTCATGCTGATCTTTCGGTCTCCTACAGCCCAGTTCATCCGAGAAGGTTAGAGTACAGCCCGGCATCCTAATATACGCCTCAACTGATGCTCCTCCAACAGCAAAACAGCCAACCTATAAGTGTCAGGAACATATATTTGCACAAAACATGGATAGGTTACAAATAAATATCATGGGAATGTAGTTTCCGTGTTGAATGAAAAACATGCTTTTGTCAATAAATAAATAAATCAATCTTAATGTAAGTTACCATCACACATCTGTCATCTTCACTTTGAAGAATCCGCTCTGGTAGCTGCGTCTCATAAAGCCCCAGACCTCCAGACACTGGTTCAGCCAGTATTACAGTCACTTCAGAATAAACAATGGGAAAGCAGTTTGAGAAAAAAAAAACACAGTATATCAACAACTTCTATGATACACAGCCTTAATTTTTCATAACCGTTAGTGTAGTTTCTCAGCTCCAGTCCTCAGACCCCCCTCCCAGAATGTTCCAGCTGAACCAGGTGTTTTAATTAGTGAGACATCTAAAACACTCTGGGACGGGGCCTGAGGACGGGAGATGAGACTACGACTCTTTTACTATTTACTGCTGCAGCTTAAATAAACATCTTAAAATCATCTTATTTCCCTTTACAAAATAAAAGATTGTATCAACATTAAGATGCTTTAAGACATGTATTTTATACATTTAATAATGACTTGCCTTTTATTATTAACCTTGATCCAGGAGATTCCATCCTCTAGATTTAAAAAGGTAAAAGTAAAAGTTTAGAGTATGCAACACCTGTCACAGACACAAACAATCAACAGAAATTCATTCTTACCTGATGTGAGCAAACCAAGGAGATGTCCCTCTGATGGGCTACAAAAAGGGGAAAATGAAGAATGAAAAACATAGCTTAAAACATTAGGTTAACCAAATATTGGTTGTAATTAGTTTTGTGTCTTCTTTACTGTTCTACTGCAGGAAAAAAAAAGTCACCCACACCTTTGATGACCTGAGGGTGAGTAAATTAACAGCAAATTTTCATTTTGGGGAGAAATCCCTTTAAGGTGTGTCACAGGAGTACAGTAAAACAAAAGTAATATATAAAATTGTTCACATAACATAAAAATTACATAAAACCAAGGTTTTTCCTCCCACGAAATTCAAATAAGGTCGATGGCACGAATAAGTTTGTAGAAATATGTTTTACGTGTTTTTTTCAGGAAGAAAAGTCAAAATCGCGATCAGCCTGCATGTGCTGTCACACACAGTGTTCAAACACAAACATTACACTCTCACTATTGTGTCTGGTAGGGTTTGGTGGAAAAACAAAGTGAAATATATTTAATAAATCCTTACCTCGGCCGTTCGTTGGTCTGGACGGCGCGCGCTCATGTGACTCGCAGTTCACTCGGACTTGTCCAGAAAACACATAAATTATAACGGAAGATAAATAGTGAAATATACGCGAAATGAAATCACTACTTCTTTTCTCTGACGTGAATCCGTTGTGTTCATAGCTAAGTGAAGGATCAACATCTGTCAACTGTCGTCATACTCTCTGTAAAGAAAGTAAGTTAAGTTACAATGATTTTTTATATATATAATTATTTCTATGCGTTATGTTTTATGTCAAGTTTCTTTTTTTTTTTTTTAGTAATCTTTTATTGCTTACCTCTAAAAAACAGTTTGCTGTTGTCCTTTAGGCCTGGTCTCCGTCCGTTTCGCATTTGAAATCTGTTCTCCCGCGCTTTGATTTGATTGGCGGTTGGCAGCCAGCTTTAGCTGCATTACTGCCACCTAATGGACTGGATTGTGGCGCATGAAAAAACCCTCTGAATTCTCTCTATGCTCCTTAGATTCATTAAATGTATGTAAATTCCACATGATTTAAATCTAATAATTATAATGAATATATAAATTATAAATGATATAAATATAATTATAATTTAAATGTTTAATTATAATTTTAAAATAAAAATGTTTAATTCTAGTTAATGAACTGGATGACCACAAGAATTATAAGGACATTCATTGGAGCATTTAGTCATTACATTTAAATGATCATTTTGCTACCATTTCTGCTTGGACATGTTACACATATCAAATCAATTCGGGTTATATATTTTCATTTTAATTTCGCTACTTATAAAGCGTTAAAAATGGTATGAACTTTACATATTAAGACTACTGTTGGAAATGGCAAATGTAAATACTATAATTTCATTTTCATTTTCCTTCTGCACCAAACTTTGCACATATGGGGTAATGGAAAATGTAAATTTAAATACATTGCCATTTTGAATATTGCATTGCCATTTTGCATATTACATTGCACATTGAATTTTGCTACACATATGCTTCCATAGGATTGACAGTCTAAAGTTTCACCAGTGAAATGCTGACCAAAAATCAACATTGATTCAATATTTGTCTTTTCAACACTGAAAAGCATTGAATTATCAACATTGATCCAATATTATTTAGCATTGAATTTTCAACCTCAACCAAAATGATGATTCTGATGGAATTTCAACATTGAATCAATGTCACCCTGCTATCTGGGAAAGGAGTGGGATGACTTTCTTTTAGCCTAATTTTTACAATGTTTTTGTAATGTATTAATTATCACGGGCTATAATAAAAAACAAGTTGTCATATCCTAATACGGAGTAAATACATTTGGTTCGAATAGTATGGCTAGATGTATTAAAATGTATTTCTTTTTTTTTTCATTATTCGATTACCTTTTGACTTTATGAATACACATAAATGAGAGCTTAATGATTTTTTTCTTTTTTATAATATTTTTAATAATTTTATATAATATTTTCTTTTTTAATATAATATATTATCATTTAATATATAATTTAATATTTTATATTTTTTGTATTATTTGGCTTTTTTAAATTTAATTTATTTGATAGTTATGTATACATTATTTTATTAACAGGAAGAAAAACCTGTTTTTGACCTCAGAATAAAGCACTTTCCCGTTGTACATGGCTGTGGGGACGAGCAATTTTGTGGTGCTTGGAATTCTTTATAATTAATTAAAAACAAATACTGCCACATTGATGGCTCAAGAAGGTGTAATTGTTCAAAAAACACATTGTTTCATTAAAAAAAAAAAAGTCATATTGGGAACGTTATTATATGACTAAAACAGGACCTTATCAGAATCAGAATCAGAATCAGAATTAGCTTTATTCGCCAGGTGTGCGCAAACACACGAGGAATTTGTTGTGGTTTTAGGGTGCTCCTGGTACATACATACATACATACACATCTGACATGAGAACAGAAAAAACATTTAAATAGTAAGGCTTAACAATGGATAATAATAATTGTTACATTAGAAACGAGGATACAAGAATGCAAGTAAAAAGGCTCTTTATTAAAGTCAGAAATGGATGACGATGAAGATGATGATGATGATTCCGGGTGATGCAGGCGGTGGCACAGGGACTGGATGGTCAGACACGGAGTGGTGGACGAAGTGCAGCGTGCTCTGATGATGACGTGATCCAGACATGAAACGTATCCAACCAGATGTGAAACCGGAACACAGGAACTCAAGACGGGACACGAGGCACGGAAACAGGATCGGACAACCTAGAGACAACATGCAACGATCTGACAGGGGAGATGAGAAAGTGGTAAGTATTTATAGGAGGTGAGATGAGTGGCAGCTGGTGATGAAGAGTGATAGCAGCTGGAACTGATCAACGGTAACGATCCGGACACACCCACACACATGTAACAACAAAGCACAAGACTAGAGAGAGACATGGGATCTGTGAACCGTGACAGTACCCTCCCCCCTAGGAACGCCTCTTGGCGTTCCCAGGGCCCCTTACCTGTCGATTGTAATCATCGATAAGGGAGTGATCCAGAATGTCTCTAGCAGGTACCCAACTTCTCTACTCTAGACCGTAACCTTCCCAGTCCACCAAGTACTGGAATCTGCGTCCCCTCCGCCTTGAGTCCAGCACACGATTGACCGAATAAGTGGGTTCTCCATCTACGAGTCGCGGCGGGGGAGGAACCGGTGTTGGCGGATTAATATGAGAATGAAATACGGGTTTAATTTTGGATACATGAAAGACGGGGTGAACCCTCCTGTACACTGGAGGCAGGTTGAGGCGGACTGCCACCGGACTAATGATCTTGGTGACAGTAAATGGGCCAATGAATTTGGGAGCAAGTTTATTAGACACGGAGCGGAGAGGAATGTTCTTGGTAGAAAGCCACACTTTTTGACCAGCGACGTATACGGGAGGCCTAGACCGGTGGCGATCGGCTTTGGCCTTGGTGCGCAACCCCACCTGGAGTAGAGTCTCACGGGCTCTAGTCCACGTGCGATGACACCTCTGGACGAAGGCGTGAGCGGAGGGGACCGCGACTTCGGATTCCAGACTAGGAAAAATTGGTGGCTGGTACCCTACGCTACACTCAAACGGAGATAGGCCCATAGATGACACTGGCAACGTGTTGTGGGCGTACTCCACCATAGAAAGTTGTTGACTCCACGAGGAAGGATTCTTGGAAACCAAACATCGTAACGTTCTTTCCAAATCCTGGTTGGCTCTCTCAGTTTGGCCATTGCTCTGGGGGTGGAACCCTGAGGACAGACTGACAGTCGCCCCCAGAAGCTTACAAAATTCTCGCCAAAATTTGGACACAAACTGGGGTCCCCTGTCAGAGACCACGTCTGTCGGGAGGCCATGTAACCGAAAGACGTGGTCAACGACAATCACCGCTGTCTCCTTGGCTGAGGGTAATTTGGGCAAGGGAATGAAATGAGCCGCCTTCGAGAACCGGTCCACCACGGTCAAAACTACCGTGTGACCCTGAGAGGGTGGGAGGGCGGTAACAAAATCTAGAGCGATGTGGGACCAGGGTCGCGAAGGGACTGGCAGCGGTTGGAGTAACCCATCTGGGGGTCGATTGGAAGTCTTACCAGTGGCACAAACTGAGCAAGCCAAAACAAAATTGTGAATGTCACGAGCCATGAGAGGCCACCAGAATCGTTGCTTGACTAAAAATCTAGTGCGAGTAACTCCTGGATGACAAGCCACATTGGAAGAATGCCCCCACTGAATGACGCTGGACCTCAGACCCTCAGGCACAAATAAACGATTCGGTGGGCAACCGACCGGAGGCGTTACCCCTTCTAAGGCCTTCTTGACCTTTGATTCAACCTCCCATACAAGTGTGGAGATGAATAGAGTCTCCGGTAAAATACACTCGGGAGTACTCGGAACCACGATAACCCGCCCCAGACCTCCTCCTGCAGAACAGTCTGATGATGAGAATGGATCAGAGGAAAGAGATTATGCCAGTGTTGCAAAAGAACAGCTACAGAAGGTGTGGGATCTACTGAATGACTCAAAACAGAGTTTTGAAACCATTACACAGCTACTTAATCAAGTAAACATGACTTATGAAGAGTATGAGAAACATATTGAGGCTCTGTCTACATCAAGTTTAATAGTTATGGAGAGACGACCACAGGACTGCTGGGTTAATGGCTACAATCCAATGTTATTAAGAGCTTGGAATGCAAACATGGACATACAGTTCATTCTGAACCCCTACAGCTGTATCATGTACATGCTCTCGTACATTTCAAAAGCTGAACATGAGATGAGCGATTACCTAAAGAGAGTGATAAAAGACTCGAGCCACGATAACCTCTCTGACCGTGACTGCATGAAGCAGGTCATGAATGCCTATTCAAAAAACAGAGAAGTCAGTGCTCAAGAGGCAGTCGCTCGCACATGCAGTCTGAAGTTGAAATCATCATCACGTTCTGTCATTTTCATACCCACTGATGACAATGCTGTAAAGATGAGTTTACCAATGAAGTACTTGCGGACCATGGATGATGATGTGGAGAATGTGTGGATGACAGGATTGCCAGACCAGTACAAGGCCAGACCAAACAGACCTGAATTTGAGAACATGTGCACGGCTGAATTTGCAAGTGAATACCGCATTGTTTATGGAGGACAGACAAAAGGTAAAAATGTTTTGCCACTTCAAAACAATATGGGACACATACAGAAAAGAACAAGGGGAAAGCCTGCTGTTATTAGATTTGCTCGTTTTTCACAGCAGAAAAACCCAGAAAAATTCTATGGAACCCTTCTAAAACTTTACCTACCATATCGCAGAGATGAACAGCTGAAGTCCACAAGATTCCCTACATATGAATCATTTTATGCATTTGCTTCAGTAAAACTACCAGGCACTGATGAACTGCAACGTGTGTTCAATATTGTAAATGAAAACCGTGGGAAATATGAAAAACATAATGAGGCTATAGAAAAGGCAATTGAGGATTTTGAACAGAATGGGCCAATTGAAGATGCATGGACTACACTGGCACCTGCAAATGAACTGATCAGATTGGAGAGCATTATGGAACGTGAACCCACTGATCCTAATGAAGTGAACGAGCAAGACGATATTCCTGAATATACAGCCCAAACCTCTGTCAGTAACACAGCTATGCCACTCATGGAGGCTGCCCAGCTAAATCCTGCACAGATTCGCAAAATGTATCAGAGCTTGAATCAAACACAAGCTTCCATATTTTATGCTGTGCGAGACTGGTGCAAAAGATGTGTTTCTGGTGAAAGTCCACAACCGTTTCTGTATTTTTTGAATGGAGGAGCCGGAGTTGGTAAATCACACGTTATTAAATCTATTCATACGGAAGCATCCAAAATCCTGCGTCGGCTTCCATGCATGCGAGAGCATACTGACATTTCACAGCCTACTGTTCTTTTAACCGCATTCACAGGCACTGCAGCCTTTAATATCTCAGGAAAAACACTGCACTGTCTTTTGAAGCTCCCAAGAAGCTTGAAGCCTCCTTACCAAGGCCTGGGAAACAGCTTGGATGAAATGAGGGCAGACCTTTCTAATGCACACATTTTAATTATTGATGAAATCTCAATGGTGTCAAAACAGTTGTTTGCATATGTGAACTGGAGATTGCAACAGATAAAAGGAAACCAGAAACCTTTTGGTGGATTGTCCATACTCGCTGTTGGCGATTTCTTCCAGCTGCCTCCTCTTGGAAGAGCAAAACCACTCTGTGTGTACGAGGACCATATGCTGGACTTCTGGAAAGATAACTTTCAAATGATAACACTGGCACAGATAATGAGGCAGAGAGATGATCTTGCATATGCTGAGCTTCTCAACCGTCTGAGGGTGAAACAGAAGCACGCAAAACTGACTGATGCCGATAAGTGCATGTTAGAAGCGGTCATAAGATCCTCCCCTGAAGAGTGTCCTATTGATGCATTACACATCTATGCAACCAATAAAGAGGTAGACAGTCATAACACTGAAGCCATATCCTCACGCTTTTCAGATATTATTAACGTTGATGCGCATGACTACAAAAAAGATCCACGAACAGGTGAAATGAAAAGGCAAGCTGTACCATTAAAAGGAGACAAACGTGATCTAATTGACACACTACAGATTGCTATTGGTGCACGAGTGATGCTTACCAGAAATATTGATGTAGAAGATGGACTGGTTAATGGGACTTTTGGCAATGTGGCAAAATTAACAGCTCAAACTCGAGGTGGTGTTTCTGTTGTTCAATTAATTGGTCTTCATCTAGATAACGTGACTGCTGGACAGAAACATCGCAACAAAGCACCTGATGGAGATGACAATATTGTCTATATTGAGAGGTCAGAGGAACCACTGAAAAAAAAGGAACAGTTCAAAGGCAATTCCCCATGAAACTTGCTTTTGCTTGCACAATCCATAAAGTCCAAGGAATGACAACTGATTGTGCTGTCGTATCTCTGAAGCGCATATTTGAATCAGGCATGGCATATGTTGCACTCAGCAGAACAACAACACTCAGCGGACTGCATATTACTGACTTTGATGAAAAGAAAATCTTCTGTGATCCAGAAATAAGTGCCTCCTTGGAGAACATGCCAAAAGCAGATTTTCACAATATTCAACCCATCGTTCATATTGTACAGGATTCAAAAATGAGTTCAGCTCTTAAAATCATTCATCATAACACAGAGGGACTGGAGTGTCATATGGATGATTTGAAATGCCACCATGAACTTTTACTGGCTGATGTTTTGTGTCTCACCGAAACACACCTGTCAGGCTCAGCTGTTCCTGCATACCTCCAGCTGGATGGGTACACCATGTACAAACGCAACAGACATGCATCCTACACAAACTACGTCCATTTGGCAAATAAGAACGGTGGTGGAGTGGCCATTTATGTGAAGAACAGCTTTCAAGTTTCTCCTCTGATGTACATCCAGAATGTTACTGACCTGGAATATTTGGATTTGAAGATAAAAGCCCCCAAACCAGCACTTCTTGCAGTGATCTACAGACCACCCAGTTATAATTTAGCAGGCTTTTTGGCAAACCTGAATGCCCTCTTGACATCTCTGGAGATCATGGATTTCAAGCCTGTTATAGTGTGTGGAGACCTTAATGAAGATCAGCTGTCTCACTGCAACAAACCTATTCTCAATTTGTTTGAAGATAAAGGATACAAGCAGCTAATCAGCACTGGGACAACAGAAAACAACACTCTTCTGGATCCTGTGTTCATAAGCGGTGCACACTCAAACGTCAGAGCAGGAGTTCTACAGACATACTACAGCTATCATGATCCTGTGTATTGCATTTTAGAGTAGATACATCACAAAAGCTGCATAGATCTCATTTAGCACTTCTGTAAAATAATGTCGTGATTTTAAGAAATAATGCTAATACAAATGCGAATAAATTGTGTATATATTAAAGCTTCACATTTTCTGTCTATTTCTTATGTGTATGTGTGTGTGTATGTGTTAAATAGGGAAGGTATGTTTGTGTGTGTGTGTGTGTGTGTGTGTGTGTGTGTGTGTGAGTGTGTTAGATAAAGAATGAATGGAGAGTGAATGTCCTTTCCAAGGATCGCCACCTTGACGTGGTGGAAAGGCTTGTGTGTTCCAGTGATCCCAAGAGTAAGTCATTCTGGAGTTTTTTATTCCAGTTTGATATGCTTACGGGTGAGGTTCCAGACTAAGTGCAATCCAAATGGGCATTAATGGAATAAAATTATATTTTAAGCATGATTACTTGATTTTGACTTTCTTGATCATTTTATAACAAATATTGTGTGGCTATTACACTATGCAGTAGTTGCTATGGTTGCTAGAGTGTTGCTATGAAGATAGATAGATAGATAGATAGATAGATAGATAGATAGATAGATAGATAGATAGATAGATAGATAGATAGATAGATAGATAAAGTCAGATTATAGATAGATAGATTAGAAACATTAGATAGATGAGTTTGAATGGATTAGAAATAGTATTGGATCAGTATGACCCCAATCAACTTTCTTTAGTTAAAAAATGTTTCCCTTCATCTCAGTGGAATAAGATTTTGTGACTTTTCAACATTTTCTATCTGTATTCACATAAAAAAAGGGCTTGATTCGGTTGTTCTGAAGGTATGTAATTTTTTTTTTTTCACTAATATGGTCTTTGGGGTCAATATGACCCCAATTGAAAATGAATGGGAAATACGAAAAAATCTCTATATATATATTTTTTTTTTTAATTTGTCAAAAAATAATAATAAATCCAGCATAGGTCTGAAAATTTTCACACGGAAATGAAGGCCTGGTACTAGATCACAAATGCAATGTAGAAAAGACGCGCACACACACATACAAAAACACACATGTGTGACTGCAACAAAGAGCATTTTTATAGAAATTGGCAAATAAAATCAATGAATTCTGCATAAATATGAATTTTTTATTTTATTTTACTTTTTAGATTGAAATAAATATGTTTTAGTTTTAGTGACAACTTGTGTGGCATTTCTGCAAATTTATGTGGCATTATTGCAAAAGCGAGCACTTCAAAATACATCAAACATCAAAACAAATTCTAACCTTTTAATACTGATTTTAATGTATTTTATAATGTTCAAATATATAATTACAAAATATATATCATAAAAGTTGTGAGAGGAGTTGACCACTTCCAGAAAAATGAATGGCTCTCTATGGGCCTCTGCTGGATATATATGGTCATTACACTATTCTTTCAAAATCTGTGATTTCTACAAGTTTTTCTCTAACCACCAGATGGCAGTATTGTACACCTAACACCTAGATCAATATCCAGAAACAGTTTAAATTAAATTTAGATCATCATTTAAGAGATTTATTCATTAAAATGTAATATTGCACATGCAAGCTAATGGTGTAGTTGAGGAAACACAGATGATTGAAATAAATGATAAACTCTAAAGACTCCAGCCTTTCTCTTTGTAACATCTTGTTGAGACTTGATTCAAATCATAATGTAACATTATTGAAAAATGTATTTTTTTTTTTCAGTTCTAAAAAAGCAAAACTTTGACAAAAATTATTTTTATTGTTATAATTGTGATTTCATAATATGTAGATATGAATCCAACTGAAGAAAACTTGTGAAAAGATATCTTTCAGTTGGTCAAATAGCAAATAGTGAATAGTGGAGCTCTGCAGCCATCTAGTGGTAAAAATGATAATTTTTTAATTTTGAAACTGCAGTTTCCAAAATATGGGCAAAAATTTTACACTAAACCATGTCAAATGATGCATGTTATCCCCATGAATGAAAGTTAGAAATGTGGGTCTTTTATGAAGTGAATTTTACATAAAAAGCTGTTTTTTGTATAAAAACCTATATAAAAATGTCTTTTCATTTATTTATATAAATTTAAAATATATCATAAGTCTTCCAAAAACTACACAAATGTGGAGCAAAAACATTAATAAACAGAGTAAAATTACATTTGTTTAAAAAAAAATAATAATTTTGTTAAAAAAGACCATAAGTGCAACAATTTTTTTCACACCAACATAAAATCAAGAAATCATTCCAATTTTATTTTTTATTTGTAGATCTAGAAGGTGTTGACCACCGTACAAAGTCTCATGCCATTTGGAAAAAGAGAACATTTTTAAAAAATTTAGCAAACTTCATTTGCGGGTCAAAAAGACCCCGAGGGACGCATAAGGGTTAAGGTCATTTTGACTTTCTGACTCGCAGTTGTGAGAGAACAGTCAGTGACGTTGTTGTTGTGGTTGTTGTTGTTATTATTATTATTATTATTATTATTATTATTATTATCAGCATCACTATTTATTATCAACATCACTATTTTCTACCCTGTGATTTAAATGCACACAATGTTGTAAAGTAAAAAACAAACAAACAAACGAACGAGGTCTTGTTTATCCACCAGCAGGCGTTATTGCATCAAGTCAGCCAACACCAGTAACAGAAACTTGCGCTGGAAACAGGAGATCCTCCTGTTCTTCATGCACACCATCCAGGGAGCACACAAGACAAAGAACTGCCACCTTCAGTCGAAAATGCAAGGAAAAGGAAGCGTGCAAATGAGCTAGATGAGTACATAAACTATAACCGCTGCAAGCTTCTCAAGCTTGAATGCGCAAAAGTAGAAGAGGAGATCCTGAAAATAAAAAGTGAATGCAAAAAAATAGACCTAGAAAATGTGAAAATAAACCTGGAGATCATTAAATTACAAGAGGTGTTAAAGCCTCATGCCTACACCTTCAACGTTGTTGAAATGTAGTGTCATATTGACAGATTCAATTCTTTGTTAAAGTGTTGTTAAAGTATGTAATTTTTGAGACCTACTGTTCATTATTAAATGTAATTGATGTTCGTAATATTTTTTTAATATTTCTTATTCTTAGTTTAATATAGTTTTTTTGTATGATTACTGTATTTATTTGGTATGCAGACACCACACAATAAATTTGACAAGAAAAGTAAAAAGAAAAAAGACAGTTTTTACTTTCAACAGAACAGATTCCCCCCTCCCCCCATATTCATAAATATAAAAAATGTAAGTAACTGAATGCACAACTATAGGAGATAGTAGTAGTATAGAATATTTACAAGTTAAATTAGTAATACAAAGTACACCTATAATTTAAATAGTTTTTAAAATAAAATAATCTATGAAGAATAATTTTTTTAAAAGATTAATTACTGTAAATAACTTTTATGTATTGGCCTATTGGCAAATATTGACATATTTATATAAAAAGGACAATTAGCTTATGTGTTTTGTGCAGTTTTGTAGTGTATTCCGCTTCTTTCTGAAGAATTACGCACAGTCTTGGAGTTTGGTGCCAGAAGAAAAGACTTTAATTTCTATACAGCGAGAATAAAGCCGAGATCCTTTCTGCAGAAAAGTCTTTCGAATGTCTCTGGGCTCTGGCATATATACAAATTTTTAAGGCGGGTTTCCTATACATTAGAAGCCCCTCTCATGCATACCATTCTACATTTCGCTAGCGTATGCAATCCTGTCTCTTCCTTGGGAGCTGAGACTTCCTAGACTTGTTATGGTATAGGAAAAAGCTCCCCTATATTTTTCCAGATGTTTCCTGTTTGTACATTTTAGCCACATCGGCACTTTTAACACAGAGGCCTTTAGAACATAATGGAAAAACAAAAAGGATATGTAAATGATATATAAATGCCAAGATTCACCTTGATTATACTTGATTAATTCAGATCTTTAACAATAAAAATCTTCTTCATTCCTCCCTTTGAGACTTTATTAAGTCTCACAATTGCTTATGTCTACCCAGGGTGCTACTTCATAATTCAGTCCCTTCAGTTAACACTATCTAGTGACTAAATAAGTCACACAGTCTTATCATCAATGACTAGATGATGCAGCAGCACTCTGGAGGAAAATCAGAACCAAACGTCTCTCTCTTTAATTGACTAAGAGAGAGTAAAAGATTCTGTCTCCTTTCCCTCTTTATCATATAGAAAACAATGTTATAAGCATGAGCGTGCATTTGGTTCAGCGCTTGCCTGTGGTTGTCACAGTTATGCATATTAAAACATAAAAATACATTCAAAATATAATACATTGAATATTCCAAGAAATAATAGTTCGGATCCGTCGATCTTCAGCCCAGATACCTTGCGCATCGTAGAGGGCCATTCATTTGAGGTCAGCTTGTTTAGCAATCCTTCATAATACTCATCCAAGTTCCTTTCTGTGATTATTCGTTGATCACTTGGGACTTTTATCATTTCCATTTGTTTAACAGTAGCATTAACGACCAATGTTCTCAGTACTGGTAATACACAACAAAATAATAATCCTCCCATTACTACAGCAGCTCCTAAAAACATTCCCAGTTTAGCAAGCCATGCTCCCCATGCTCCAAATTTCAAATCAAACCAATCCCATATCCGTTGGTCCCTTCCTGCATTTGCTGTAACTTCAGCTCTTAATTTTTTAATTTTAATCATCACTTCACTAAAAGCTCCTCCAGGGGCAGTATTATTGGGTATGAAAGTGCAACATTGATCTCCAAACATGATACAGACTCCTCCCTTATCAGCTAAGAGCCAATTCAGGGCCTGTCTGTTTTGCCATGTCATTCTACTTGTCGCATGCACTTGTTCTCCTAATAGGGTCAATGCATCGTCAGTGTAATTAATGAATCTTTGTTGGTTATAATAAATGTAATTAATCCACTCTACATTTTTGTTAGGCGTGATCCAAACAAATATTGATTCAAAACCTGCTTTCACTTCATCTCTTGCCTTAAATTCGTTAGGAATCCCTCTCGGTTGTCCAATTGAGTCTAAATATACTTTGGGGTCCGGCTCATAACCTCTTTTGATTCTGTTGTCTTCCTTGCTTTCGCTTTGTTCTGTTCCCCATTGTGCCATGTTAAGTTCTTGAAGTAATCTTACTCTTACGCACATACCTTTCCATCCTGCCGGTAAAGGCGGCAACAATGTATCACCTCCACAGATCCAAAAGAAATCTGCTATTATTAGTGATTGGTCTTCATAAATTTCTATAGAAGGCAAGGCAATAGTTTGATTTTCACATTCTTGAGGTGTTATTTTATTACCTTTCTTTTTTCCAAGTGCTAAAAGTTCTGGAGCTCTAGCAGGAAGTCCAGACTTCCAAGAATTTTTCTTATCTATATGCCAAACTATAGCACATTTGCCCTTGAACTTGCCTACATCTTGTGTTCCTTTCGGTTTATGAAAGCACTCATATTCTTGTTTATAATCTATGCCATACCATTTTGGAATCTCTACTTTCCTTTTTTCAATTTTTATGTACTGGCCGATGTCTGAATATTGACACCAAGATCCCCAGAGTGGTCTAAAAAAGTTACTTGTTAATTTAGGATTTCCTAAAAATCCTAGACATTCAGCAATACAATATGGTCTAGTGAAATCTGTCAAATGACAAAAGTTTCTCCCAAAATCGGCACATTTTTGGTAGTCATATGGATTTGGTACGGCTATTACTTTGTTTAACGGAGATTTGGAGCATAGCAAGCAATTTTCTTTCTTTGTTTCTCTTGCAGTAAAAGCTGCCCATTGATACCATTCATTATTTTGAGCTGTTTCCCATAATTCATCATTTTGACTAGCTTCTTCATCCCCTTGCATCTCATAATCTGTGTCTATATGATTTTTGATTAGCATTAGCTCTGTCGAGTTGATATCTTTAACACTGTTCTCCAAAGGTTTAAAAGTTAATTGAAGGGAAGTCTGGTTGCTTTCTATTGTTTGAGCTTGGAGTTGCATTATTAGATACTGTCACGGGGTGAAGAATCACACGACAAGGAAGTGCAAAATAAATGCCCCGGAGGGTGGATTTATTTGTGAACAAGCAAGTGGGTGTCAAGTGCGATGGTGCCTCTGTGCGGTGAGTGCCGTCTCTTCTCCTCTTCCTTGGCCGTGGATCCGTGCTCCGTGCAAAGTCCTGTGCTCAAGGGGGTGCTGCTCGGTCATACGCTGCTGTCTGAGGAAACAACCAGAGAAAGGCGTTAGCTCTTGACTCGTGGAGAGTGAACTCACTTGTGGCTTGGTTCGGCGTGGCCTTAAGTGGTGGCTGCTGATGAGTCTCAGCTGTGACCGAGCGGCCGGTAATGAGGGAGTGCAGGTGTTCCTGATCCGTTTCCAGGACGACGCTGATGAGTAATCGGGACGCTCGTCACAATACATTAAGCATAAGAGGATCTCCAACCACATTGTCAGATTCGTTCTCTTCCCTCTCCTGTTCCTCCGACTGGAAGACTGGAGCTCCTTGTGAAATCTTTTCTGTGCTGTCTTTTGTTTGCACTTCATCCTGTGTTCTGGGCTCCTCCTTGTCACTCTCTGTCACGTTGTCCACCTGTCTGTTTTCCTCCCTTTCTGTCTTTTTCTTGGGAACTCTCGTGCAGTGGTTTAGATGATACCAAGTTGTACTTCCCTCCACTTGTACTGCTGTCGGAGTTGCTCTCACCACTGTGTACGAGCCCTCTCTCCTCGGCTCATTCCATTTTCTCCGGAACACCCTCAGATATACTTGGTCACCTGGAACAACTGGACACGTTGTCTCCGTTTCCTCGCTGGGCTCCTTTCTTTTTTCCTGTGAATAGATAGCTTTATGTATGACAGTTAGTTTCTTCATATATGAACGAAGTTCCATTTGTAAATGCTCTAGAGGCGGTCCTTTATAGGGACCTCTACAATGTGGCGCGGGCATAGGACGACCTGTAAGCATTTCATGAGGTGTTAAATGCGTGGTGCGGTTAGTTTGCATGCGATAGCTCATTAGTGCTAGAGGTAAAGCATCAATCCAATTAAGTTTAGTACTTTCACATATTTTGTTTATTTTGGCCTTGATAATTCCATTCAATTTCTCTACCTGTCCTTGACTTTGAGGATGGTAAATGCAACCTAGTCTTTGTTTTATTCTTAATTGTTGCAACACTTGTTTTACAGTTTTTTGTATGAATGCCGAACCGTTATCTGAGCTTATTTCTGATGGTATCCCAAATCTAGGAATTACTTCTCTTGTTAGAAATTTGATTACTGTCCCTGCTCCTAGATCTGCTGACGGTACTGCTTCCACCCATTTGCTAAATCTGTCAACAATCACCAGCATGTATCTTTTCCCTTGTACTCGCTTTATCATGTCCACGTAGTCCATGACCAGATGTTTAAAAGGCCCTTCGGGCACTGGTATATGCCCTATTGGTGTCGTTATCCCTTTTCTCACATTGTACTTTGCACAAATTTCACATGTAGACAAGAATTCATCTACCGTTGCATACAAATAAGGAGACCAATATCCTTGCTTTTTAATTTTTCTTACTACTTCCCCCCCCTTGCGCAATGGTCAAAACCATGCGCATCTGCGATAAGAATATTCAAAAGTGAAATTGGTGCAACCATGTGTCCTTCATGTGTACGCCAGATTTCTTGTGAGTCTTTTTTGGCCCCCCTTTGATGCCACATAGTTTGTTCGTAGGGGCCTGCTTGTTGCTGAATTCGAATTATATCACCCAATTGAGGTTGAGGTTCTATAAGTACTACAGGCGCTAATACTGCTATTTGACATCCTGAAGCCTTTTTTGCCTGTAAATCTGCTGCATTGTTTCCTTTAATGATATAATCATTTCCTTTTTTGTGTGCTTGGCATTTGATTATTGCTAATCTTTTTGGTAGCATCATAGCAGAAATTAATTGCCCTATTTGCTCACCATGTTGGATGGGAGTTCCATCACTCTTTTTGAAACCTCTTTGTTTCCACACAGCACCAAACAGGTGACATACACCGTGAGCATATGCTGAATCAGTGAAAATGTTAGCAGTTTGTCCCTCTGCTAACTTACATGCAGCTGTAAGAGCTTTTAATTCAGCTAACTGTGCAGAACAAGGTTGTACACAATGCTGTGATATTACAGGTACAAATTCTTTCTTGTCCTTCTTCACTACTGAATATCCTGTATGATTTCCTTCATGGTCTCTAAAGCTAGATCCATCTACAAAGTAAGTGACTTCTGCTTCAGGAATGGGTGTTGACTCAAGATCTGGTTGTAATCGGTTAAATGCCAATGACTCATTCACACAATCATGAGGTTTTCCTTCAAAAGACAAAGGGATCAAGTCTGCTGGATTAACTGTATGACATTGCTTAATAGTTACGTCTGGATATGTAAGTAATGAGGAGTAGGCCAAAATTCGAGCTTGTGTTAGAACAAATTTTCCCTGCTCTATTAATTCCACAGTTTTGTGATGAGTGTAAATGGTTACTGGGTACTCCATAGTTATTGTGGATGCTTTTTCATAAGCATAATATACTGCCGCTAGGCCCTGTTGGTAACATGGCGGGTATCCTTGAGCCACATTATCCAGCTTTGTGCTGTAATAAGCTATTGGCTGCTTTTTCCTCCCACTGCAAGTCTCTTGCATCAGTACTGCTGATGCATAACCATCAACTCTATTGGTCACATAAAGATGAAACATTTTATTATAATTTGCTGTTCCTAGTGCAGGTGCCTGTTGTAATTCTTTTTTCATAGTTTCAAATGCCAGTAGTGCATCTGTATTCCATATTAATGGATTGCTTAGATGCTGAATTCCTGCCTGTTTCATCATTTCTCTCAATGGTCCTGTTTTTACTGCATAGTCTTCTATCCAGTCTGAACTAAAGCCAGTCATTCCTAGAAAAGTCATCATTTGTCCTACTGTTTGAGGCATCGGCGTTTTACTTATACCTTCTAATTGAGTGGGTGCTATAGCTCGTGTGCCAAATGCAATCAACCTGCCTAAGTATTCAACTTGAGGTTGACAATACTGTATTTTGTTTTTGGACACTTTGTGTCCTCCTTGAGCCAATTTTGTTAAAACTTTAATTGAATCTCTGTGACATTGTTCTAATGTAGATGCAGAAACGAGTAAATCATCCATGTACTGTATTAGCGTTCCGTCTATTACAAGATCTTGTAAATCGGCCTTTAATACTTGATTGAATAAATGAGCCGAATGTTTGTATCCCTATTCTTGTATAGGTATACTTTTTTCCTGCATAGGTAAACGCAAACAGGTATCTACTCTCCTCTGCTAATGGCACGCTGAAGTAGACAGAGCAGAGATCAATTACAGTAAAGTATTTGGCATCAGGAGGGACGTTCGTTAGCAACGTGTGTGGATTTGGCACATCAGCTGGCAAATCTTCAACTATTTCATTGATTGCTCTTAAATCATGAACAAGACGCCATCGTTTTTTGTCTGCTTTTAGTATAGGCATAATTGGAGTATTACAGTAACTAGATATTTCTATTAAAACTCCTGCCTTCACTAAACCTTCAATATTATCTTTTATGCCTGCCTCAGCCTCTGGTTTCAAAGGATATTGTGCTTTTCTGGGTAGACGTGCGTCTGGTTTAAGTTGAACTCTTACAGGATTAGCTGATTTTATTAATCCTATATCTGTGTCATGTTGTGACCACAGTTCAGCTGGTACCTGACTCTCCATTTCCACAAACAATTCAGTCTCAGTATTGTTTAGTAATTCAGATGTTGTGGTCATTTGTGTTAAATTCTTTTGACTGATTTCTACTTCCTGTGGAATACCTAGTAAACTGGTTGCACACAAAATTTTGATGTAATTTTTGTCAGCTGAATGAAAAATCAACAGATGTTCCATTGATTCCCATTTGCTTTTTCCTGCTTCTTTCATCATTGGTCCTAAATCTTTTGTTTCCCAGTTTTTTCCTACATATATTGCAATATGTGGGACAGAATCAGTTACATTGAACCATTTTTCAACAAATTCGCTGTTAGGAATATTTAAAGCTGCTCCTTGTTTACCTATTATGATATGCTCAGAGACTGTCTCGACTTTTTGACCTTCCGTTTCTTCCTGCCATTTTTGTTCTATTTTTTTCATCTCTATTTGGATCATAGATCATTGTACAATGAAATTCTGATTTTGTTAACCTTGCTTCAGGAATCTGTGCTTCAATAAACTTTCCCCATTTGTTTACTGTTTGTCTCACATCTTGTTCTATCTGTCCTATCCAATAGACATTTGCTTTTGGCTCTGCAACCACCATTTGTGTTTCTGTTCCTATTGCATCAATAAATATTCCTTCTGGAGAACACCAAATTTGCAACCCCAATTTGCATAATGCATCTCTTCCTAACAAGTTGATAGGAGTTTGATGTGATACAAGAATGGGCATTGTGATATTTTGATTTTTTGTTTGTAGACACACTGGAGCTGTCATCGGAATTAATCCAGACAAGGGGAGATGTGAAGCATATTTTGAATTTAAGCAAGTAAAAATTGCTCCTGTGTCTAGCATCATGGGTGTGTTTTTACCCTCTATTTTAATTTGCATAATAGGCTCTTGATTTGCTTTAGTTGTTAACATTGGTAACTGGTTCTCCCCTGTAGGATTCTCTGGGCATCCCTAGTATCCCTGATTTGGTCCCCTCCACGGATTAACAGGGCCTTCTCCTGTACCTCGATCGGACTGCTGCCAACCCTCTCCTCTGCCCCCTCGAGGGTACTGCTGGTATGGCAAGGTGGGACAATTATATCTGATATGTCCGGGCTGATTGCAGATCCAGCATAAATCTGGAAGGCCAGTATAAGGTCTGCCTCTTCCTCTCTGGCCTCTCTGCATTGGTCTTTTTCTCCATCCCATTGGAGCTGGCTGTTGGGGGTAAACATTAATTATGGGCACAGGCAGTTGGTGTGTGTTCGGGGGGCCTGCTGTAGATGGATTTGGCTGAACAGTTGGTTGCGGAGTGCTTACAGGAGACATAACTGTCATTTGTTCCTCTTTCACCATCGGAGCTTGAATCTTTCTCTTATTTTTCTTTGTCAGCTCTTCAAGCTGTAGTTGAGTTAGCTTGCGTTGTAGCTCTTTCTCTTGGGTTTTGAGCTTTAGTTAATTTTTTCTGTGTTGATCCACCGCATGTATCACATGATCACAAAATTCTTTATGAGTTTTTGAGTTCAAGCCAACAACATCATCTAGCCTGCTCTTTACGGCTAGAGGCATGGCATCAATTACAGCTTGTCTGAATAACGTGGCCATTAGAGGATCCCCCTCGGGATTTATTTCAGTCTCTTGTTTCCAGTTTTTTAACTGTCTCTGGATATACACGGCTGGATTTTCGGCATCTCCCAGCTCATCTCCTCTGAGCGTTTTGGGATCCAGTCTGTTCGGATACTCAAGTCGCAATGCTTGCCATACTGCTGGACGAAATGCATCAAAAACTATCCCATCCATATTGTGCGAGTTCACGGCTCTGTCTAGAGCGGCTGTTTGCAAAATTTCGTCCAACTTTGTCCCTCCTATGATTTTTGCCAGCAATGCTTTAATGTCCCCCACAGCCAAAAGTTTGCCCGTTGTTTCTTCCTCAAACACCTTAATCCATTTCCCCGCCCCCTCGTTAATTTCTGGAAGGCGCGTCACCAGTCCTTCGAGGTCTTGAGAAGCCCAAGGGACGTATTGTCCCTGCGCACCTTTAATTAAAATCGGAAGTTGTGCAGCCAGCGGTCTAAGAGTTCCTTTTTCCCTTCCCTGTTCCCACTTTCTTGTATCAAATATTTCCCCTTCAACATTAATTTCCTCATTGCTGTCGAACAGCTTACTTCTCTGTCTCTCCAACTCATTTTCCTTTTGAATTTTCTTGCCTGATTCTCTAATTTTTTGACCTAACTCCTGTTCAATCATTTCTACTTGTGCTTTAATTTCACGATCTTTTCTCCTTAATCTTTCCAACACTTCCTCATATCTTGTTTTATCTTCCTGGTCTGACTTCATTAATTCTAATGCCATTCTGGCTTGTTTGTAACAATCCATAGTCAGATATTTTTCACTCTCTTTTTTCTGCTCTCTACTCCCTGCTTTTACATCTGGTTCAAGCTCAACTTGACCTTCGACCTCTATTCCTCCCAACACATCAACTTTTCCCTTGAGAATCGGTAACTGTTTTTCTCCCGACAGATAAGGAGGAGGTTGAGAAAATATCATCTCTTTTTTGCATGTTTCTCTGTCTGCTTCCTTTAAAATCTTCCTGGCCTGCTTTATATTTTTTAATGTGTTCTCACCCTCCTTTTTAAACATAGCCGACACTTCCTGTTCTTCCTCTCTCTTACCCTCTCTTTTTTCACGTTTTTTGCTGACACTTTTAGTTTTGTAATTTTTTATCAGAGTTTCCATTTCCTCACACAACGCTACATCAAATGTCCCTTCCTTTGGCCATTTTGTCATTTTATTTTTCGTTCTTTTTTGCCATTTGTCTGAGATTTTGTTTATCATGTCTTTACACAAAGGATATTTTAATCCTAATATTTCTACCGGAGTAGCGGCCATATTTTCTCTTTCAATCTGTTTAGTTTTATTCGTTTTATACCATCTATTTTATATAAAAATGTTGTCACTTTTTTCAATTAATCTTATCCTTTATTTAATGACTTGCTCCTTTTACTTCAGTCTTTTATTCAATCTGATGTATATACTCTTTCTTTATATTTTTATTTTTATTTTATGATCACGCAGTATTCATAAAATCTTTAATAATTTTTTATTTTTTTTATTTTTTCTATTATCTGTTGCCTCGTCTGTTTAGTTTAGTGCACACTTATTATTTTTAATGTTCTTTATTTAACTTCTTATGTTAATATCTCTTCTCCACAGCGCTGCTCTTAGAAATTTTTCTCTCTCTCCTTTTCTCTTTACACAGACACCCAACATAAGATCTTATAACACATCTGGATTCAATCTTTATTGACCCTATTCCTATAAACACTCATACCACTAAGTCCCTTTATTTTTATTTACTCTTTATTTATTTATTAAGGGCTCATACATTCATACAGCATCCTTTTATTTATAAGGATTTCCTTGCACAAATTATCCCTTTATTTTATAGGGCTTATCAATCATTCATCCCTTTTGGGTGTGTCAAGAGCTACGGCCCTTCTCCACTTGGGAAAAAAGGCTCACTTCTCTCCCCAAACCCAATCGGAATTTATTAGTTTTCTCATACACTCTCAGTCTTTCACACCCACACGCATTCGGACACGGACACAGTTTCAAACACTCTTCAAAACAAAACAACAAAACAAAGCTTTTTTTCTCTCGAGTATTCACCTGCTCCAGAATACTGGTTTTCTCACTGCAACCCCTCTTTATTCTCCCTTTCTCAGTAAAAAAACAAGATCCCGCCAGGAATTTTCATAGCCTACCTAAGCTGACCTCTGACCTCAATCAGAGCGGTATCCGTAGGTCTCGCGCGCTCACTCCCTCACATAGGCCCAGTTTTAATAAACACAGACCATTGCTAGCAATGTATGTCTGCCTACACCATCCAGTTTCAATTTAGGCTAGTTATCAAGGCCATAAACAATAAACTAGATAAATGCATGCAGTTATTTCTTCTGGAATAAAACTCCCTTTTGTTCTTTTCTTTAAATTTAGAATTTTGGAAGAGCAAAATTTAAGTGTCTTACCACCCAGAGCACACTGGCAAACATCACAAAATTATATAAGCAAAAATGCTTAGCTGTGGCCACTTTTTTGTGCTGTTCGTCAAAATTCTGCTCCAAGCGGTCGTCCACTCTGCTGCTCCTTTCCAGATCCTGTTCGTGACGCCAATTGTAGTGTATTCCGCTTCTTTCTGAAGAATTACGCACAGTCTTGGAGTTTGGTGCCAGAAGAAAAGACTTTAATTTCTATACAGCGAGAATAAAGCCGAGATCCTTTCTGGAGAAAAGTCTCTCGAATGTCTCTGGGCTCTGGTATATATACAAATTTTTAAGGCGGGTTTCCTATACATTAGAAGCCCCTCTCATGCATACCATTCTACATTTCGCTAGCGTATGCAATCCTGTCTCTTCCTTGGGAGCTGAGACTTCCTAGACTTGTTATGGTATAGGAAAAAGCTCCCCTATATTTTTCCAGATGTTTCCTGTTTGTACATTTTAGCCACATCGGCACTTTTAACACAGAGGCCTTTAGAACATAATGGAAAAACAAAAAGGATATGTAAATGATATATAAATGCCAAGATTCACCTTGATTATACTTGATTAATTCAGATCTTTAACAATAAAAATCTTCTTCAGTTTAAGTGAAATGGTTCTGTGTAATGAAACGCCTGGCAGTTGCACCCTCCTGCACTTCTGGATCTTGGAACTGTCTATATTGCTCTTCCTGTGGTACTTCCTCAATCTCTTCACCTCCCAGATCATCAACTGGCATCTTGCACAGCATGGCCAAATTATGCAAAACAATGCATGCTCCTGTCACCTTTGCTGCTCTCTCTGGCTCCATTGCAATTCCTAATGAGGACAGTTGATTCAAAACGTGGACTTCGTTTGACATATTATCCTGTCTAAACAGATAAACAAATAAGCAAAGAAAAATAAATCTGCTGTAACATATAGGCCTACCCCTGTGAAGACATGACCACCTCCTTTTTAGAACACCAATACTTCTTTCAACTGTTACTCGTGTCTTGGTATGTGCAGAATTGTATTTTTCCTCTGCTTGCGTGGGCGGATTTAAGTATGGTGTAATCAGCCACTTTTTAAGTGGGTATGCAGAATCACCCAGCAGAATGCCACTATACTGGCCAGAATCAAATTTGTCATGGATGTTTGATCTCTTCAGGATAAAGCTGTCATGCTTTGAACCAGGCCATCTAACGACACAGTTTAAAAAACATAAATTTGGGTCACAGATGACTTGGGTGATTAGAGAAAGCCCTTCCTATTAACAAAAGCATTCTCATCAACTGTGGGTGCTTTTATCTTTATCTGTGTACCATCAATGCAGCCAATGACATCAGGGAAACCGGCATGAAATTTTTGCCTGTTTGTATTTTGTCCGTTAATGCTTGGCATGCATATGTAGGTTCTCACAGGGCAAGTGACACCCTGCGGATCACTCTACACACTGTAGATTTATGAATCTGGATGCTGTCGCCTACTAAATTCTGCATTGATCCTGTTGCGTAATAGCATAAGGCGACGCACACTTGTAGGCTGGGGGAGAGAGCGCCGTTTCGGTCTGTTTCGTGTTAATATCAGATGCTATCAAGTCTGTTATGCGCAATATTCCCTCTCTTTTAAAGCGCAAACGAGCATATATGTCCACATCATCATAAATATGCAAAGGATGATGTCTGTCTCGTAAAATTCGTCTACGAATATGTGGTTCTTCATTATCGTTCACGAGTTCATCAATGTGATCTAATCTGGCTGCCATCTCTTTTCGACCATTATTCATGGGTAGAGGCTTCCGTAAATATTTAGTTAGAACGTAGATGTAACGTGGCTGACGAGACGAGAGGCGTGCGGATCCATTTGCAGGCTTTTAAAACCCTCTGGGGTCCGAGGTCATTTTGGGGCCCTTGAGATGTTTTGACATGCCCTGATATTTGTGCTTATTTCAGCTACTTAAAACATACTATTGACCAAAATGTTTTTTTTTTTTGTATTCAGCACAAACTGTGCTACAATAATATGTGACCAAGATGGATGTACATGTTTGCATTTTTTAGAAAAAAAATATTATGCGTGGTTAGTAAGTTTTGGGAAAAAAAATGTAGCTGAAATAAGGCCTTAAAACCCACACTAAATAGTCCTGCACAAGACTTTTGAGTAATCAGTCTTGTAGGCTAGAATATTTACTTCAAAATTATGTGAAAATCATTCTGCTTACTCATTCACAGAAAACAATATATTGATTTAAAATTTTCAAGACATGTTTTGTGATCGAGCGTCTATATGCGAGGGAGTGGTAATGGCCATGAATATTAAGTGAGTCTCACCTGAGAGACAAAGGGCCCTCCCCTATGGGGCCCTAATGGCCCATCAGTGTGACTGTGACTGTGAGGCAGGTAAGAGAGAATGTGAGGACATTGAAAAAAAGGTTTTTTTTTAATTATTTGTGTTTTATTTACAACACAGTATAATCAAAACATACATAATGAAGGTCAAAGACACATTATTGTGCACACTGATCCAACCACAGAGATGTGAACAGACTTTGAGTCATTCCTGCAACAGATTCTGTTCAACAAGTGAAACAAGTAAATCATACCTGATATTTACGTGTTTTATTTAAGTGTTTCTACTTTTTTCCATGGATTCAAGAAGAAAAAAAACATAATCAGTAGAAAAGGAGCTTGTTTTAACATATAATATCAGTGTAGTTGAACATCTGATGTTGGTGCAGCGCTCTCAGAGGAAAACAGTTTGAAGAGACATCAGGATTCATCTGGTGCTGGTATCTGATTCAATAAAATACAAACAAAAAAACATTTGTGAGCATGTTAATATCAGGAACATCTGTATATATATATATATATATATATAATGTATGTATATGTATTGTAGCCATAGACTCACACATGCTTTGTACTATCATAAAAAAATAGAAAGAAATCTTATATCTGAGAAACTAATTATTATTGTTTAGCACGTTATTAAAATATATTTCTGAACAGAGTAGGCTATTAATAATAAACATTTACTAAACATACTTAGACTCGTAGCATTCATCATGTTACAGTGTACACTCATATTTCTTTTATTGTTTCATATAGAGCATGAAAACATCATCGCGCCGTAAGAAATTTAAATACAGTGAATTGCCCCTCATATTCAAAATGTTTTACACTATTTCAAACACTGTAGTCAGGAATTATAGTTTGGGAAAGACCCAACTATGATTTTGTAGTCATATAATCTAGTATGTATGATTTTATAGTAGCGTATGACATGATTCTGAAGCCACAGACTCGTGTGTAGAACCTGGTCGGAACGAACGCACACACATGTTAACTTAAGAAACTAATCTAACTTCATCCGCTCGTAAAATGAGCAAATGACCAACTAGCGTCCGGCCATACTCCCTTTACCACCCGAGAGACTCGTAAAACATGATAAGGGGAGGATGAACGGCCCGCGCTACATCTGTTCGGAATTTAAAAACGGATAATTACTCCTTTGGAGACGCTCCAGAACCAGAGCGTTCGCGATACTGCGAGACCACTTGCCATAAAGTACCTTCCGATAAACAAAATTTGACTGACTTACGATCGTCTCAGCAAAGACGATCACCAGAGACACACAACGCGATACTCCTCATGACCTCACGACCTCAGCTCTGGTCTCCTGCATTCCAGGAGAAAGCCCTTTTCTCTTACAACAAAGGAATTCTAGATTATACAAAGTTTCTTCCAAACTTTTATGGACTTTGCCAGAAAAGGACAATCAAGAAAAGACTTCTGCTATTAAAGCGACTCAAGAAAATTATATATGAATGTGGTATTCTATGTTTCATTTAATCTTACTGTAATTATCAGAACCAAGGATATTTTAATCTATGATTTAACTCATCAGTAGGTAAAATTACAAGTAGTCGAGATGACAAATACCTCATGTTTGATATTATTTTTATTCCAATAAGATGAAAAGGATGAATGTTGACTTTTAGCATCATAAGGTATGATTATAACACTTTGTAGAAATCTGCTAGGATATTGTGGCTCATGTGACATATTTATGAGCAGATAATGTATGCACGAAGAAGAAGTCGTGTTGGGCGGGGCTCCGCCCTACAGAGACAATATGATTGGGTCAGACAGTGAAAAGGATGGACTTAATTCTGTCCGATAAAAACAGATACCCCAACTTTGAATTAGTTGGAAGCTCAAGTCAGAAAAGATGAAAACACAAAGATAACGGTTGGAAACAACTGGTGAAAACCTGCAAGGAAACTTGGCTGAAAGTCTGGGCGTTGCCCTCCTGATCGTGCTGCGAAACATCTGGCTGATCATCTCAAAGACTTCAACACTGTCAACTTTAGACCAAACTTGCAAAGAACTTCAAAGCCTTGCCATTCGCGCGCTGCCAGGAAGCCACGAATCGTAGAGAGGACTCCCGAGTGACGTCACGCGACAACGACACAGCGCAAAAGTCAGGATTCCCTCAAGAAGTACAGCCTTCAACTCAACTTCAACTCACAGCAAGTAAAACAAACAGATCTCTTATTCGCTGAAGCTGAATTGAATTGAATGAATCGTTAAAAGATAATAATAACTGAGTCTTCTGTTTGTGACGGCCGAAGGTCGTTTTATTCTCGGGAAAAGAGAATAGCTTAACTCTTCAAACTGCTTTGATCTTGCCATAGTGTGTGTATATGTGTGTGTATGTGTTTTGTTTGTATTATACCCTAGAATAGTAAATAAACTCTCGATTCATTTTTAATAAATAGTCTGGTGCCGTGATTTTCAAATCTTAAATTATTTGCCATAGATCGTGTTACCTGTGCTCAGAGATTTCCTAATCAAATCTGTATTATTATCAACAATATGAAGAATTGCTAATTTATACTGTATTAATACTTGCTGGTCGAGCAGTTAATAAGGTATAAATTGTACCTTCTGATTAATATCAATTAATCTATACATTGGTGATTAATATTAATTAATCCGATCAAAGTCGGATTTCTACGATTTGATTCCCTAAAGCTAAAATTTATAAATAAAAGGATAAAACCCTTGCTAAATCATTTACACGAGCATGCTTTGTACAATAAAATGATGTACTTTCTCAGATATAAAATATCATTTTTTTTATAGTACAAACTAATTATTATTGTTTAGCACCCTATTAAAATCTATTTGTGAACAGAGTATTAATAATAAACATTAACATCTAAACATTCTTAGGCGCATAACATTCATCATGTTGTCTTTTGGGAAAAACGCAACTAACTGTTTAAATCTGTTCAAGTTTATGTCACAATAAAATGTTAACTAACGCAAAAAAAGTAACATTACTTACTCATCTCCTCTGCTGGATGAAATAGTGTTCTTCTTTCGAGGGAAATCCTGCTTTCATTCGGCACGTCTTCCAGAAACGAACAGTAGCCGCGATTCTTCTTCTCACGCTTTGTTTGTTTTGGGCGTTTACACGCGCTCACGCACCACGTGGCTATTTACATATGAACAGCGCGAGGGCGGGATCGCATTAGAGATAATGAGTCAGACGGGACAGATTGAACATCGTGTTGGTTTCATACGGATTACTTCATCACAGAATGTTTGTTTTCGATAAGACTTGTTTCATTTCGAAGTACACACTTCAGGCTTTCTATAGATATAACTCCCATATCTCTGTGTTGAGTATTTGCTGAGTTACAGTTCATTTTAGTAACGTGTTTCTAAAAACAGTTCGCGGAGACGGAGAAGACAGAGAGCGCTCCCTGTTTGTTTTCTTTATTCTTCAAAAGCACAAAGTTTAGTTGTTATTATGAGTGTATACAAATAAAAGTAGACCCCTTACAGATTCGAATGGTGTATTGCTCTTATCTGTACAATCAAAAATGGCAGAGTAATTCAAGCTCATTTCAGCCTTATCAGGAAAATCTGCGTCAAAATGCGTATACGTGTTTGTCGACCCCAGAGGGTTAATAGGCAGAGACGTGGTCGTACAGGCAGGGTCAAACAATGGCAAACAGGTATGGTAGAGACAAGGCAAAGAGTATCCTAGGGCAAGCAAAGGTTGACGATCGGCGAACAGAGTCCAGAGGGGCTAGGCAGAGAGATAATCCAGGAAACACGGGAAAACAATCCAAACAGACAGGGAAAAACACAATCCAAACTGGCAGGGAAAAACTAGGAAGACTAACAAGGGAACTGTAGTTGCTACGGCTAGGGGAGCGGTAAATGCATACAATACTCGGCAGAGAGGCAGAGAAAGTCCAAGGCTTATAAAGCGTGTGTGATCAGTATGTGCGTGGGATCAGGTGTGCGTGTGATTAGTGCAATGAGTGATTGGTGACAGCTGTGATCAGTGTTGGATGATGGGAAATGGAGTCCATGTGGTGTGTGGTGAGAAAGTCCATGTGGTGAGCTAGTGACCTCTGGTGGTGGGTGAATGGAAGTGCAGACTGGATTCGTGACAGAGCCCCCCCCCAAAGAGCGGCTTCCAGACGCTCCACACAGTCTATAAATCCAGGAGGGAGGTGGAGCGGAGGCGGAACAGGGGGAGGGATGGAGGGCCAGATCCCTGTGGAAGCGGAGTGACTGGGGGCCAAGGCAGAGCCAACACCGCAGGAAACCTGGGCGGAGCCGGCAGGATTGGAGCCCACCAGGGTGGACCAGACGGGACTTGAGCCCACCAGGGCGGACCAGACGGGACTTGAGCCCACCAGGGCGGACCAGACGGGACTTGAGATCTCCATGGTGGTGCAGAAGACCACCAGAGCGGAGCAGGAACCCACAGCAGAGCCTGGGACCTAGGTAGGACGGAGACACAAGGAGAAGACAGAACATCCACAGACACAAGGACTGAGGTAGGGGACACAGGAAGTTCATTGAAGGCCTCCATAGCCGTGACAGGACAGAACGTGAGTTCAGGGACAGCCCTTCTGGCTGCGACAGGACAGGACGAGAGTTCATTGACGGCCTCCATAGCCGTGACAGGACAGGACGTGAGTTCAGGGACAGCCCTTCTGGCTGCGACAGGACGGGACGAGAGTTCATTGACGGTCTCCATAGCCGTGACAGGACAGGACGAGAGTTCAGGAACAGCCCTTCTGGCTGCGACAGGACAGGACGAGGATTCGTAGATGGCCTCCACAGCCATGACAGGACAGGACGAGAGTTCAGGAACAGCCCTTCTGGCTGCGACAGGACAGGACGAGGATTCGTAGATGGCCTCCATAGCCATGACAGGACAGGACGAGAGTTCATTGATGGATACCGCTGACACCTCTGGAGGTTCTGCGGCGGTTGCCGCCACCTCTGGAGGTTCTGCGGCGGTTGCCGCCACCTCTGGAGGTTCTACAGTGGTAAACATGGGACACAGGGAGAGTTCAGTAATGGTCTCTTCGACCGCAACACAACAGAATGAAAGTTCATTGACAGATACCGCTGACACCTCTGGAGGTTCTGCGGTGGTTGCCGCCACCTCTGGAGGTTCTACAGTGGTAAACTCAGGACACAGGGAGAGTTCATTGCTGGGCGCCACCACCTCGGGCAGTTCTGGGGTGGTGTACGCAGCCCAAACGCAACACAAAGCGATTCCCATCCAGGGAAGTGCCTCAGACAGGGGAATATGCAGAAGAACAGGAGGGTTAGAGTGAGTTGGTTTGGGGATACCAGCCGTGCGTGCAGACACCAGCGGTACATCCCTCAAACTAGACAT
Organism: Acrossocheilus wenchowensis; assembly: GCA_029620275.1. NCBI lineage: Eukaryota > Metazoa > Chordata > Actinopteri > Cypriniformes > Cyprinidae > Acrossocheilus > Acrossocheilus wenchowensis. Next base: position 38,137,907 of record CM056141.1, on the reverse strand, counting down.
CAAACTGGTAAAATGGAAGACTGACCTTGATGATCTGGGTGTGTCAGCCGTGACGGGCTGTGACTCTGGATTATCAGCCGTGACGGGCTGTGGCTCTGGACGGTCAGCCGTGACGGGCTGCTGTGGCTCTGGACGGTCAGCCGTGACGGGCTGCTGTGGCTCTGGACGGTCAGCCGTGACGGGCTGCTGTGACTCTGGACGAGCAGCGGAGACGTGCTGCTGTGACTCTGGACGAGCAGCGGCGACGTGCTGCTGTGACTCTGGACGAGCAGCCGTGATGTGACTTGACTTTAGGAGATCAACTGAGACGTGAAGTGACTCTGGACGAGCAGCGGTGATGTGCTGCTGTGACTCTGGACGAGCAGCTGTGACGTGCTGCTGTGACTCTGGACGAGCAGCTGTGACGTGCTGCTGTGACTCTGGACGAGCAGCTGAGACGTGACTCGATTGATGACGACAAACTGTGACTCGACTTGGCTCTCTGACATCAACTGAGACTTGACTTAGTTCTTTACTGACAGCAATGACATGACGGGGTGTTGTTGTGGCCGCCATTTTGTGAACGGGCTCCGGTGTCGCTACCATTTTAGTCACAGACACGGTGTTGCGTTCCTCTTCCGGCGACACCCACAGTAAACGAAGAGCTAGCACACAGCAAAGCATAGTCTATGAAATCCTTTAAGCTGACATTAAACTTTCCCTCAGGTAACCAAGATTTTACAGGTTCATTCAGTCCAAAGTGAAAAATGTCTTTTAGAACAACTTCATCAAATGATACTTTGTCAGAAAGCACACAAAACTGAATGACGTACTCCTCAATGGATAATCTCCCCTGACGCAGGTCAAGCAGCAGATTGAATGGGTCCATACCTGACAAGGGTCCATTGGAAAAGCTGCTGGATCCTGGTGTGGCCGAGTATTCTGTAACGTGGCTGATGAGACGAGAGGCGTGCGGATCCATTTGCAGGCTTTTAATAGGCAGAGACGTGGTCGTACAGGCAGGGTCAAACAATGGCAAACAGGTATGGTAGAGACAAGGCAAAGAGTATCCTAGGGCAAGCAAAGGTTGACGATCAGCGAACAGAGTCCAGAGGGGCTAGGCAGAGAGATAATCCAGGAAACACGGGAAAACAATCCAAACAGACAGGGAAAAACACAATCCAAACTGGCAGGGAAAAACTAGGAAGACTAACAGGGGAACTGTAGTTGCTACGGCTAGGGGAGTGGTAAACGCATACAATACTCGGCAGAGAGGCAGAGAAAGTCCAAGGCTTATAAAGCGTGTGATCAGTATGTGCGTGGGATCAGGTGTGCGTGTGATTAGTGCAATGAGTGATTGGTGACAGCTGTGATCAGTGTTGGATGATGGGAAATGGAGTCCATGTGGTGTGTGGTGAGAAAGTCCATGTGGTGAGCTAGTGAATGGAAGTGCAGACTGGATTCGTGACAGTAGAGTTACGTTTAAACTAAGTTTACTGGTGTAACGAGAAAATATTTAGTAGTGCATAAGTTGTAACTTAGTGTCTTTTTACGTCGCAACTAGGCTACGTTGTAACTTGCGCACAGCTGGTGCAACCGGCCCCTGGGCTTTTAACATGGCAGTCTATGGGATCAGCTGCTAGGGTGCTATAAATGGTTGCTAGGGCGTGGCTTGATAGCTTCATGATGATCCTGAGAGTCTGATTGGTTGGCTGAGTAAAATGAGCCCACCCCCATGTCTCTATGATATTGTGATGCAGAGTTATGTTTAATGCAAAATTCCTATGTAAATTACCATAGTAGGAAAAACGTGTGCTGTTTCATGGGCCGTCCCTCACCATAGTATGTCAATGGGGCAATTTTGGGGCGCTCTTGTGCCCCAGGGGTACAACTTATACCCCATTGTGGGGTATGTTCTCGCAAAGCTTGATAGCCTCTCTAAATGTGGTGAATCATGTGTTTCTACAAAATTCTCGCTCTGAGCTACGACTCGTCAAAGTAATAATAATAATAAGTTTTATTTATATAGCGCCTTTCCAGAACTCAAGGACACTTTACAATAAACATCAGAAATGGGAGGAAAACATCAGACAATAAACAGAAAGAATAGAACATCAGAAATCCAAAGAGTAATATACAACATAAAACAAAATAAACAGAAGTTAACTAAGAAAGATAACATTCTGAAAACAAGTAAGTTTTGAGCAGCGATTTGAATTCAGACAGGTTATTGGCAAGACTGAGTGATCTGGGTAGAGAGTTCCATAATTTAGGGGCAACAACACTGAACGATCTGCCCCCCATGGAAGAGAGGCGATATCGAGGGATGGTGAGAAGACGAGAGTTAGAGGACCGCAATGAACGTGGTGGAGAATAGGGGAGGAGCAGATTGCAAAGATAGTAAGGGGCCAGACCATTCAAGGCTTTAAAAGTAAGCAGGATAATTTTAAACTTCATGCGATAGGCCACTGGTAGCCAGTGCAGATCAGCTAGAATAGGGGTGATGTGGGCTGAACGCTTGGTGCGAGTGAGAATACGAGCGGCTGAATTTTGAATATACTGTAATCTAGCAATAGTGGTAGCTGGCAAGCCAATGAAGAGGGCATTACAGTAATCAAGACGAGATGAGACAAAAGCGTGAATGAGAGTTTCTGCATCATTGGTACTTATGAAAGGACGGAGCTGGACAATTCGTCGTAAGTGAAAAAATGCCAATTTAGAGAGAGAGTTAATATGATACTGAAATGAAAGAGATGGGTCAAACATAACACCGAGATTTCTAACGATACTAGATGGAGTAATTAAAGTGCCAGTAATATCACAAGTAAAGTCAGCGGGAACTTTGGTGGTAAGTGCTGGAGTACCAATGATGATGATCTCAGTTTTTTCCATATTTAGTTTCAGAAAATTAGAGTTAAGCCAAGTTTTAATATCCTGCACGCAAACAGAAATGTTATTGATTTGGGTGGATAGGGAAGGCCTGCATGACGTGTAGATTTGGATGTCATCTGCATAAAAATGATAGCTAAAGCCGTGACGCTGTAGTATCTGACCCAGTGGTAAAATGTAAATAATAACCAGCAAAGGCCCCAGAACGGAACCCTGGGGGACGCCTTGTTTCAGGGGGGCAGTAGGGGATCTGAAATCCCGAGCAGAAATGTAAAAGTGTCTGTCAAATAGATATGAAGAGAACCAGGAAAGAGCAGTACCTGATATACCCACAGCCGAAAGTCGAGAGATGAGTAAATCATGAGAGATAGTGTCAAAGGCAGAACTGAGGTCTAGTAACAGAAGTAAAGATAGAGAGGCGGTATCGCAAGAGAGTAATAAATCATTAACTACCTTTACAAGGGCAGTTTCTGTACTATGTTTTGGACGGAAGCCTGACTGAAATGGATCAAAGAAATTATTTGCCACTAGGAAGGACCGAAGCTGGGCTGCTACAGTACTTTCCAGTAATTTAGCAATAAATGGCAAGTTTGAAATGGGACGATAATTGGATAAAACTGAAGGATCGAGATTGGTTTTTTTGAGAACCGGGGTAACTGCAGAGGTAACTGCAGCGATTTTAAGTGACTGAGGAAAAGTAGTAGTGACAAGCGAAGCATTTATGAAATGAGAGATAGGTGCAGAAATGACCAAATGACACTGTTTTAAGAGAGAAGTAGGAGCTGGGTCTAGTCGACAGGTAGAGGAGTTGGATTTAGAAATAAGCTCAGAGACAGAGGAAGGATTAGTAAGAGAAAAGCAGGATAGGGAATGACCAGAGGGATTAGGCTCAAAGTTAAAATTGATAGTGCTGTTCGAAAAGCCCTGGTGGACGGCAGCCGTCTTGTTTAGAAGATGATTTAGAAAGGAGTTGCAGAATTCAGCTGAACCTACAGTATCATTAGTTGGGGGTTTGGTAAGTTTGTTTACTGTGTCGAATAGTGCTTTTGGCCTGTTACTAGCTTTATTAATCATGGCAGAAACAAAACTAGAGCGTGCTAAATGTAAGGCAGATTTGTAATTTTTGAGATGTTCAAGAAAGGCTTGGTGATGAACAGTGAGGCCAGTTTTTCTATAGAGACGCTCAAGCCGTCGACCAGAGCTCTTGAGGATGTGAAGATCGGGGGTAAACCAGGGAGAAGTATGAGTAGAAGGAACTGTTCTAGTCTTAACAGAAGCATGTACAGACAAAATATCAGATAATATGGAGTTAAAATTTGAAAGAATCAGTGAAGGAGAAGATAAATCAAAAACATCAGAAAGATTAGAGGAAGCAGTAGAGGAACAAAATGATGTGACGTCAACATTATTACAATTACGGTAGGATATAACAGTCTTTGCAGATTTATCATGTATAGGCAAACTAAAGTGAAAGTCGATGAGTTTATGATCAGAGATACTGGTATCAGAGGAAGAGATGGAACAAATACCAAAACCTGAGGTAGAAGTAGGAGTGAAGTAGGCCGCAATGTTAAATCTATGGGATTTTTTGGCTGATTTTTCAGCCGATTTTTCGCCCATTGTACGATTATCGTACACCCGATCGCTTATAAAAGATATAGCACACTATTCCTCAATAAGCCGCACGATTTGACGCCTCATTCATGGGTCTGTGACGAACGGTGCAGGAGGAGTAGCGAACCGAAGTTTTGTCCAGAAGAAGAAGAAGCATAATAATAAGTATGCAAGATAACAATAGTGATGCCTTGCCTTTGGCAAGCACCACTAATCACAATAAGAAGAAGTTTAAATAGGATTTCTTTCTCAAGAAAGACGGACCAGAAAGTTTGAAAAGTTTTAAAGGGGTGGTTTACTGCTTGATTGTGTTTATGTGCAGTGAATAGCTGCATGCTAATAGTGATTAGCCAAGTGCTAATTCAAACTAAGAACTATCCTAGCAACCACCCTGAGTACCCTAGCAACCACCCCGAGAACCCTAGCAACCACATAGCAACAACCTAGCAACCACCCCAAGTACCTTAGCAACCGCATAACACCTCCTTAGCAACAAACCCAAGGACCCTAGCAACCGCATAGCAACACCCTAGCAACCACATAGCAACCGAGGGCTGAGTTTTGCCACTGCAAGCACAACTCACATTTTCTTCAGGAAATGTACATTCTTGTTATTATTAACTATTTGCTTTTTTTTTAAAAAAAAAGGAGGAGTCTGGGAGGAGTAGCGTTCAGAAATTTAATCTAAGAAGAATAATAATAACTAGAATTAGTTCATATTTAAAAACGGTCCAGAGGTCTGTAATTATACGTAATTAAAGAATTTGAACTTAATTATTTAATTTAAACTTTAGTAATTTTGACTGCTTCTATTAAAATTTAATGTTTAAGATTGCTGCCTGATAATTAGTCATGATGGGCTAGCAATGTTAACGTTTAAGTGCTAACCCTCAAGCCTGCATGCATTTATTTGATCAAAAATAAAATTAAAAAAGTAATATTGTGAAATATCATTTGAACTTATTTTAAAATGTAATTTATTGCTGTGAATTTTCAGCATCATTACTGCAGTCTTCAGTGCATGATCGTGCAGAAATCATTCTAACATGTTTATTTAGTGCTGGATTTTTATTGGTGCTCAGTTATCAGTAATGGTTCTTCTTCTTCTTATTATTATTATTAGATGTAAAAATATATATATATATTTTCTGGAAACATTTTTATGATTCTTTGATGAATAGACAGTTCAAAAGAACATCATTTATTTTAAATATATTTTTTTGCTTCATTATAAATGTTTTTACTTTTATCAATTTAATGCCTATTTGCTAAATAAAAACAATCATTTCTATTAAATAACACACACCAAACATTTGAATGGTTGTATATCATGGTTTCTGCATATATTAAGGAGCATAACTGTTTTTCAACTGATAATAATCAGAAATGTTTCTTGAGCAGCAAATAATAATATTAGAATGATTTCTGAAGGATTATGTGACACTGAAGACTGGAGTAATGATGCTGAAAATTCAGCTTTGATCACAGAAATAAATTACGTTTTACAATATATTCATAAAAACACATTTTAACTGATAATTACTTTTAAAATTGTAATTAAAATATCATTTATTTCTGTGATGGCAAAGCTGAATAAATACATGCTTTTCTTCATCAATAAATCCTGAAAAAAGTATCAAAGGTTCCCAAAAAATTAAACTGTTTCCAACATCTATAATAACGGAGTATCAAATTAGTATATTATAATGATTTCTGAAGGATCATGTGACACTGAAGATGAGTAATGATGCTGAAAATTCAGCTTTGATCAAAGAAATAAATTATATTTTGAAGTATGTTAAAATAGAAAACCATTATTTTATTTAATTTCATTATTTTTAATACTTCACAATATTAGTTTTTTTTTTTTTTACCCTGTATTTTTGATCAAATAAATGCTGGCTTGATGAGCATAAGAGACTTATTTCAAGAACATTTAAAAACAGTAATGTGTCCAAACTTTTGACCAGCCCAGTCCCCTTCAGGCACACTGAATGATAGAAACCGAGGGGCACTGAGGAGACAGACATGTTTTACATTATATTGTTTGGTATGGTTTTTATTTATAAAATATTTGCCAAAATATGCTTTTATTTCTGTTAACGGTATGCTCCATGTTAATTGGGTAAATGAACTGAGAAATTGTCCAGCAACACTATATAACGATCTGTTTCAATTTCAGGTTCCACCTGAGAGCCGGGACTGTCAAATAGCAAGGTGAGTCCATTTTTTTTATTTTTTTATTTTTATTTTTTCAGTGGAGTTTGAGGTATTCAAGCTATTTGAATGCCACAATTTATAATTGGAGTATTGATAATAATGAGTGCCTGATAATGTTACAACTAGTGCTGTTCAAAACATATTGTTTGTTAGGGCCGATTTTGGATTGCAGCTTTCTGGAGAAATGCTCCTTCAAATAACTTCACACTCATCCTGAACAATATACCTGTTATGACAGTCATAGTCCTCTAGCAATGCTGTAGTCTGTGTGTCATTTGGGTACAAACCCTTTGACACAGTTACCCGGCAGTTAGCAGAATGAACATTATCTTTGTTACACACAAAGCAGGACAAAATTACTCGATTACAGGAAAATTAAAAAATGCTAACCATGGATAACATCCCAGACAGCAACATAGTTCTGGCCCAGATCCAGCCCACATCTGGCCCATGTGAAATCCATGCGGGCCAGTTGTGGGCCAGATATGGGCCGACACTGCTTGCTGTCTGGGATTTATGATGTGGAAAAGCATATACAGTGCGTGCATAATTATTAGGCGATTCAATATTCTGATCATATTTTTTTAAGCACTTTTACCAATTTCAAACCACATCAATTATAATAACTACCATTAATTTTGTGTACGATCATTTTATAGTTATATAATCAACAAGAACTGGAAGTGAAAAAACGCTTACTGATGCTCCAGAAGGAAACACGATTCATTAAAGGGGGGGGGGGGGGCCTTTAAACAGAATGAAGGTGTACATTTTTCTTATTTTGCCTAAATATTTTTTCATTTAGTACTGCCATTCAGAAGCTACAGAAGATACTTCCCAGACAGCAAGCAGTGTCGGCCCAGATCCGGCCCACATCTGGCCCGCATTGATTTCACGCGGGCCAGATGTGGGCTGTCTGGGTTACATCTTTCCCACAAGGCAAAATAAGTTCAATTTACCCTGATCTTCAAATTCAAAAAGTTTTCACCCCCTTAATGCATTATTTTTTTCTTCTGGAGCATCAGTCAGTTGTCCTCAGTGTGAAAAGATGGATCTCAAATTCATACAGTCACTGCTGGAAAATGTTGGAAAAGCACGGCATTTGTGGGAGCTGAAGGATTTTTCTGAAGAACAGCAGGCAGTTTAACTGTTCAGGACAAACAAGGGACTCATGAGCAACTATCACTAAACAAAAACACACAGCTGTGGATCATTCAGGGAACAACACAGTATTAAGAATCAAGTGGATGTAAACAACGGGGTCATTTTTATAAATTCAACAATCTTTTCTCTTGTGGACAATATGTAAATGTCTTATCCCTCTTATTTTGGTAAAATAATTAACATTTTGCAGATTCTGCAAGGTGTATGTAAACTATTGACCTTATGTGTGTGTTTGTGTATATATGTACTGTATATGTGTGTGTGTGTGTAATATATTAATATTATAAAGATATTTAATCTTTTTTTTAGAGACAACGAAAAGGGTGGAACTGTCTGTAAGCTGTGGAGTCAGATGGAGGGCTCGCATTTACCTCAAAAACGGCATTGCAGAAGACTCGGACAACTAGAACCAACTCAAGCACACAATGGTGACACGCATTTGTAAGACCTTTCCCTGTGATATAAAATTTCCCTGTGGTAATTATTCAGATTTTTCTCATTCTCATTGTGTAGCACTGTTTTAAGCTTGGTGAATATTATGTACAGTAAGCACTAGGAGTAGAGACTTATACTACTTGGGGTAGTTTTAAATTAACTTTAATTTTGCTTTTGATGCAAAAATTATCAAAAGAAAAGATGTAGTGTAGTAAAATATGTTTAGTGTAGTAATTCAATTGTTTTTATATGAATATTGTTTTAATAGTGTTCAGGACAGTAATTGTCTTAAGAAAAAAAAAAGGTATTTAATTATGTATTCTGCAAGATGCTTGTAATCATTGCTTTAAAGGTATTTATCATTTCTACTTAAATAGTCATTATCTACTTGTGTGATTTTTATTATCCGGGAACTGTACAAATACTGTGGCATATGGACATTACTCTTTTTATTTGTAACTTTTAAATGCAATACTCTTTTTAAATGCATTTTCTGTAAAGCTGCATTCGAATATGTATTGTGAAAAGCACTGTACAAATAAACAAATTGTGTTTGAAATCTAGATATGTATGCAACTTATTTGTGTGTGTATGAAGGCCTATATATATATATATATATATATAAATAAATATATAAAATACACAAAATAAGCTGGCCCAGATCCGGCATGGTACTGGACCAGATCCTGCCCACATTTGGGACAAATCACCATAAAGGAATCCGCATCTGGTCTGGAGCTGGCCCAGATCTGGTCCAGATCCGGAAAAAAACGGATCCATCCCAAAAGACACCGGCCCGAGTCCGTTACACGGATCTGGACCAGAACGTCCAATGGGTCTGGACCAGATCTGGCCCAAATGATTTTTGCTATCTGGGTAATAATTAGTTTCTCAGATATAAGATTTCTTTTTCTTTTTTATGATAGTACAAAGCATGTGTGAGTCTATGGCTACAAAACATATATATAATATATAATTATAATATATACACAGATGTTCCTGATATTAACATGCTCACAAATGTTTTTTTGTTTGTATTTTATTGAATCAGATACCAGCACCAGATGTATCCTGATGTCTCTTCAAACTGTTTTCCTCTGAGAGCGCTGAACCAACATCAGATGTTCAACTACACTGATATTCTATGTTAAAACAAGCTCCTTTTCTACTGATTATGTTTTTTTCTTCTTGAATCCATGGAAAGAAGTAGAAACACTTAAATAACACCTAAATATCAGGTATGATTTACTTGTTTCACTTGTTGAACAGAATCTGTTGCAGGAATGACTCAAAGTCTGTTCACATCTCTGTGGTTAGATCAGTGTGCACAATAATGTGTCTTTGACCTTCATTATGTATGTTTTGATTATACTGTGTTGTAAATAAAATACAAATAATTTAAAAAAAAACTTTTTTTCAATCTCCTCACATTCTCTCTTACCTGCCTCACAGTCACAGTCACACTGATGGGCCATTAGAGGCCCATAGGGGAGGGCCCTTTGTCTCTCAGGTGAGACTCACTTAATATTCATGGCCATTACCACTCCCTCACATACAGACCCTCAATCACAAAACATGTCTTGAACATTTTAAATCAATATATTGTTTTCTGTGAATGAGTAAGCAGAATGATTTTCACATAATTTTGAAGTAAATATTCTAGCCTACAAGACTGATTACTCAAAAGTATTATTCAGGACTATTTAGTGTGGGTTTTAAGGCCTTATTTCAGCTACATTTTTTCCCCCAAAACTTACTAAACACGCATAATATTTTTTTTTCTAAAAAATGCAAACATGTACATCCATCTTGGTCACATATTATTGTAGCACAGTTTGTGCTGAATACAAAAAAATTACATGTTGGTCAATAGTATGTTTTAAGTAGCTGAAAAAAGCATAAATATCAGGGCATGTCAAAACATCTCAAGGGCCCCAAAATGACCTCGGACCCCAGAGGGTTAATAGTCAGATGATAGATAGATAGATAGATAGATAGATAGATAGATAGATAGATAGATAGATAGATAGATAGATAGATAGATAGATAGATAGATAGATGCACAGAGTGGGACCACAGAGTGGTTGCTATGACGGTTCCTAGGCTAACTGGGGTGGTTGCTAGGGTGTTGTTATGTGGTTGATAGATAGATAGATAGATAGATAGATAGATAGATAGATAGATAGATAGATAGATAGATAGATAGATAGATGATATATAGATAGATAGATAGATAGATAGATAGATAGATAGATAGATAGATAGATAGATAGATAGATAGATAGATACAGTCAGATGATAGATAGATAGATAGATAGATAGATATATAGATAGATAGATACAGTCAGATGATAGATAGATAGATAGATAGATATAGATAGATAGATAGATAGATAGATAGATAGATAGATAGATAGATAGATAGATAGATAGATAGATAGATAGATAGATAGATAGATGATATATAGATAGTGTTACGTCCCCAGAGTTCTGGGTTCGTTTTATAGACATTTTGTTCTGTTATTGTTTGTGGTGTGTGTTTGTGTTTGTTTTACCAGGCAATGTGGCTTCTGTGACTGTCCCGGCAGCTGATTGGTGGTTCAACGGCTGATTGGGACCTGGAACTCCGCCCACTCGTCAGTGGCTGCAGCTGGCTGGGCTCTTTAAAAAGCCCAGTTTTTGATCAGTTCTCTCTCTTTGTTCCTGCTGTTGGTTTGGTTTGTACCCTGTGTGGGGATCTTTATGCCATTTAAGACAATCTTTCTGACATATTTGATACTAACATTTGATTAATAGTTTAAACTGTTTTTGTGAGTTAGTAACCTGTTAAACTGTTTTGTGTGTTCTATTTTTGGAACTTGAAGCAGCAGGACGGAGAACTTGTTTGTTTATGGATCCTAATAATTTGTGTTAATTATTTTTCTTTTCTCTGTTGTTTATAGGGAGTTGGGGAGTAGATAAGAGCTACCCCGGGGTATACATCACCCGTAGGAATATTTCTCTGTCTAGAAACACCAGCTAGACCTGGGCGGACCACCAGCTGTAAGTTTGGTTAGGGCGCCTTGATCGTGTGCCAGATAGAGATTATTATATTTTTATTGGGGGTTATTATAGGTTAAGGGTGGGGTCTTTTCTTGTTTATTTTTTTTTGCTTTGGTCCGTCCAGCCCTCCCCTTTTCCCAGTAATTTATTATTGTTTAATATTTATACTATTACTGTGGCTAAATAAAAGCTTTGTTTTTACGGTATTTGGCTTTTGTGTCCTTTTCTTGCACCACGACTCCGTACCTCCTTTGCTGGCATTGGCAAGCACGAGCAGTGGGTTGTCATGCTCCCCTCCCTTTGGGAGCTGGAATGTAACAATTGGGGGCTCGTCCGGGATCTTGGCGCCCCGCTGCTTGGACCACCCGGTGCTCGGTGATTGGGGTATGGTGTTGGGGTGTGAGTAAGACCTAGTAGTAGTTGTTTTGTCTTGTAGTTTGTTGGTATTTGTAGTTTGTAGTGTTCGTTGTGTACTGAATAGTTCAGTATTGCACTAGCTGAGGTGTGAGCATGGCGGATACTTCAGAAGTGGCGGGCTTTATTGAAGAGCCTTTATTGGGTTCATTGGTTAACCTGTCTAAGGTGGATTTGTTAGCGCTAGCGGACTATTACAATCTTAAAGTTGAAAGGCAGGCTCGTAAAGCAAATTTAGTAAGTATGATCAAAAGTCATTTGTTGAGTCTGTCAAGGGTAGGAGTTATGGCTGTGGAGGATGTGGAAACAGAGGATGAAACGGAGGACGAGGGCGCCGTAGAGAATCCATCGCCTGCACGGTCAAAGGGCGGTGTGGGAGGTGAAGAAGCTCCGGTGCCTCGAATTCTGCCGAGGTATGACCCGTTGTCCCCTGTGTCCCCCGAGTCTGTAGAGGTCGCTCGGCTGAAGCTGAAAACGGCCCGTCTGGAAGCAGACCAAAAAGATAAGGAAGACAAAAGGAGGTATGAGATAGAAATTAGAAAAATAGAGGCAGACAAGGAAGCTCGAATTCATATTCGGCGGATGGAGCTTGAGGCTGGGGTGTCTTCTCACCTAGTTGGCAAGCCAGGGCATTTTGATGTGGGGAGGAACATTGTGGTGGTTCCCCCATTCCATGAGTCTGAGGTAGACTCATACTTCTCTGCCTTTGAACGGGTTGCTGCTGCCTTACAGTGGCCAAAAGACGTCTGGCCTTTACTCCTTCAATGTAAGCTAACTGGGAAGGCCCAGGAGGTTGTGGCCTCTCTCTCTATAGAGGACAGTTTACATTATGATGTTGTTAAAGCTACCGTGCTGCGTGCCTATGAGCTGGTGCCAGAGGCTTATAGACAACGATTTAGAAATTATAAGAAAAGCGGTAGTAAAACATTTGTTGAGTTTGCCAGGGACAAAGAGTCCTTGTTTGATCGCTGGTGTGCAGCTAATAAAACATCTACTTATGAGGCTTTGAGAAATCAGATATTGTTGGAGGATTTTAAGAACAACTTACCTGAAAGAATCGTGTTGCATCTTAGTGAAAACAAGGTGGCGACATTGGGTCAGGCAGCGGTCCTAGCCGATGAATATGCTTTAACGCATAAAACGGTGTTTACAGCATCCAGTCAGAGCAGGACATCCGCTTCACCAGCGGCCGGTGCCTCACGCTCTTCAGACCCTCCTACTGTATCTAGGAAAGAGGAGAGGGAATGTTTTTATTGCCATCGGAAAGGCCATTTAATCTCAGATTGTTTTTTACTTAAGAACAAGCCTAAGTCACCTCCGCCTTCTCGTAAGAGTGTGGGTTTAACTCAGTCTGTTTCTTACCAGGACACTAGAAGTGTTAGCGAGATACTCACAGGGAAACCAGACCTGGTGTATGCTCCGTTTGTGTCTGTAGGGAGGGTTTCATGCACAGGGAAAACTGAAGACCAGAGGGAAATTAAAATCTTACGTGACACTGGTGCAGCTCAGTCAGTTATTCTTACAGATGTGTTGCCATGGTCTGAACAGACATACTGTGGTTCACATATACTTTTGTGTGGTATTGAAGCCAAACAAATTTCTGTGCCTTTACACTGGGTTCACTTGCATTCTGATTTAGTTTCAGGTCGGTTCCGTGTTGGGGTGTTGCCTACGCTAGCAGTGGAAGGGGTAGCACTATTGCTAGGAAACGACATTGCCTCCAGTATTAGAAGTAACAGACAGACCACAATCTAATGTTTCTGACATTGTCTTAGTTCAGAAGTACCCTCAAGTGTTCCCTGCATGTGTTTTAACGAGGGCACAGGCTCGCATGCAGGGGGATACAGTGAATTTGTCTGATACTATTTTTGAGCAGGTTGAAACTGTAGATGTAGAGCTTAAACCAGAGGGGTCACCTTCGGTGCAGTCTGAGAAAGGGGGATGCGGAGTCGCTCCCCAGTTAGGTGATGTGATGTCATCCATCACCTTAGAGAGGCTGATTGAGTGGCAAAAAGAGGATGTCAGCCTGAATAAATGTTTTGATTCTGTGGTCTCTCTTGAAAAGGCAAAAGTACAGGAGACTGCTTACCTTGTGGACGCTGGTGTTCTAATGCGTAAATGGACTGCACATAAAACAGGTGAGGACTGGGATACAGTTTGGCAGGTAGTTGTTCCATCACCACTACGACAGCAAGTATTGTCACTGGCTCATAACCCTGCATGGTCCGGACATTTAGGGGTAACTAAAACATACAACAGAGTCCTCCGACATTTCTTCTGGCCAGGATTAAAATCGGACATTGTGCAATACTGTAAAACCTGTCATGTATGCCAACTTGCAGGAAAAGTGAATCAACCTGTTCCTCGTGTGCCACTTCACCCGATTCCCGTGATTGGAGAACCGTTTGAGCGGGTGATTATAGACTGTGTGGGTCCATTACCAAAAACTCGAACAGGTAACCAGTTTTTGCTTACCATTATGTGCAGCGCCACTCGGTACCCGGAGGCTATTCCTCTCCGGACAATTACAGCTAAGACAATTATTAAGAGTCTGATTAAGTTCTTTTCCACCTTTAGTCTTCCCAGAGTGGTCCAGACGGATCAAGGAGCTAATTTCATGTCCAAACTGTTTTCTTCTGCATTGAAAACCTTGTCCATATCGCACCAGGTCTCCAGCGCTTACCATCCAGAGAGTCAAGGGGCTCTTGAACGCTGGCACCAGACCCTCAAAACCATGCTGAGGAAATATTGTATGGAAACAGGTGCTGATTGGGATGAGGGGGTGCCCTTTGTTTTGTTTGCGGTGAGGGAAACAGTGCAGGAATCATTGGGGTTCAGCCCTGCTGACCTCGTGTTCGGGCATACACCTAGGGGTCCGTTAAAAGTGTTAAAGGAGCGTGTTCTACTTGATGCGTCAAGTAGCACCCCTAAGAATGTGTTACACTTTGTAAGTCAGATGCGGGAGAGGCTGCATGCTGCCTGCATGCTAGCTCAGGAGTCTCTCTCTCTTCCTCTCAGTCACGTATGAAAAAACAGTATGATAAACAAGCAAAAGATCGTGCATTTTTGCCAGGGGATCAAGTACTGGTTTTGTTACCAATCCCAGGTTCATCACTGTCTGCGCTCCACAACATACAGTCCAGAAAAACTGGCAAAGTCAGTGATACAAATTACATTATCAAAACACCAGATCGCAGGCGCTCTTTTCGTTTGTGTCATGTTAACATGCTTAAAGCCTATCATGTGCGTAATTCTTCTGATAATCCCTCTAGTGTTCCGGTTCAGTCTGAGGAATCCAGCATCGCGTTAGTGGTGTCTGAGCTCTACTGTGGACCTAGAGGAGAACAATAATGATGGTTTGGAATTGCGTCACTCATTACAACAGTGTAAACGTCTTAGTAATTCAGAGATGTTACAAAACTTACCTTCATTAATGGAATATTTGGATGACCGTCAAAAAGATGATCTTGTGTCTCTAATCCAGTCTTTTCTTACTGTGTTCCAAGATGTACCTAAGAGCACGTCAGTTTTGGCGCATGACGTGGATGTTGGCAGCACATCTCCTATTCGCCAACATCCCTATCGGGTAAACATAAAAAAACGTGAGTTAATGAAAGGGGAGGTTGACTACTTGTTAAAGCATGACATGGCAAAACGTAGTCACAGTGCTTGGAGTTCCCCGTGTATTTTGGTTCCGAAGCCAGATGGCACGTCTCGTTTATGTACGGACTACCGTCGAGTAAATGCAGTAACTATACCAGATTCCTATCCGCTGCCAAGGATAGAAGACTGTATTGACCGGATTGGTTCGGCTGTTTTTGTAAGTAAACTCGATTTGCTTAAAGGTTATTGGCAGGTGCCCCTAACCCCACGGGCTTCTGACATTTCGGCTTTTGTGACCCCTGATAATTTTGTACAGTATACAGTTATGCCATTTGGAATGTGCAATGCACCTGCTACATTTCAGCATTTAGTTAACATTGTGTTTGACGTTCCCAACTGTACAGCTTATCTTGATGATGTAGTAATATACTCTCCTACATGGGCTGAACACCTCTCCACGTTGAGGTCGGTGTTCCAGCGTTTGGAAAACGCTTCGTTAACCCTCAACTTGGCTAAATGAGAATTCGGTAAAGCTACTGTAACATATCTGGGGAAACAGGTGGGTCGTGGGCAAGTGCGTCCCATTGCTAGCAAGGTGGAGGCTATGGCTAGTTATCCTGCCCCTAAAACACGCCGTCAGTTACGTCGATTTCTTGGAATGGTGGGTTACTACCGGACTTTTTGTAAAAACTTTTCAACGGTAGTAGCCCCCCTAACCACCTTGCTCAGTCCTAAAATACCTTTTAAGTGGTCCGCAGAGTGCAGCTCTGCTTTCGAGTCAGCAAAAGCACTGCTTTGTAGCGCTCCTGTGTTAACAGCTCCTAACTTTGACAAACCTTTCAAGCTGGAGGTAGACGCCAGTATGGTGGGGGCTGGGGCGGTCCTTTTACAGGAAGATGACGAAGGAGTAGATCGGCCAATTAGTTTTTTTTCCAGGAAGTTCAATCCGTGCCAGTCACGGTACTCTACCATTGAACAAGAAACGCTTGCCTTATTGTTGGCCTTACAGTTCTTTGAGGTATACGTCGGTTCTAGTGTTGTGCCTGTAAGAGTATTCACAGACCATAATCCTCTTACGTTCCTTAAAAGAATGTACAATCAGAACCGCCGCCTTATGCGGTGGGCTCTGATCCTACAAGGATACAATATCTGTATCACTCATCTAAAAGGAACGTCCAATGTAGTTGCAGACGTGTTGTCCCGTGTTTACCAGGAATAATTGTGTGCAAAAGGTGGTTTGCACACTTTTTGGGGGGGCGTGTTATTCGTTTTATAGACATTTTGTTCTGTTATTGTTTGTGGTGTGTGTTTGTGTTTGTTTTACCAGGCAATGTGGCTTCTGTGACTGTCCCGGCAGCTGATTGGTGGTTCAACGGCTGATTGGGACCTGGAACTCCGCCCACTCGTCAGTGGCTGCAGCTGGCTGGGCTCTTTAAAAAGCCCAGTTTTTGATCAGTTCTCTCTCTTTGTTCCTGCTGTTGGTTTGGTTTGTACCCTGTGTGGGGATCTTTATGCCATTTAGACAATCTTTCTGACATATTTGATACTAACATTTGATTAATAGTTTAAACTGTTTTTGTGAGTTAGTAACCTGTTAAAATGTTTTGTGTGTTCTATTTTTGGAACTTGAAGCAGCAGGACGGAGAACTTGTTTGTTTATGGATCCTAATAATTTGTGTTAATTATTATTTTTCTTTTCTCTGTTGTTTATAGGGAGTTGGGGAGTAGATAAGAGCTACCCCGGGGTATACATCACCCGTAGGAATATTTCTCTGTCTAGAAACACCAGCTAGACCTGGGCGGACCACCAGCTGTAAGTTTGGTTAGGGCGCCTTGATCGTGTGCCAGATAGAGATTATTATATTTTTATTGAGGGTTATTATAGGTTAGGGGTGGGGTCTTTTCTTGTTTGTTTTTTTTTTGCTTTGGTCCGTCCAGCCCTCCCCTTTTCCCAGTAATTTATTATTGTTTATTATTTATACTATTACCGTGGCTAAATAAAAGCTTTGTTTTTACGGTATTTGGCTTTTGTGTCCTTTTCTTGCACCACGACTCCGTACCTCCTTTGCTGGCATTGGCAAGCACGAGCAGTGGGTTGTCATGCTCCCCTCCCTTTGGGAGCTGGAATGTAACGATAGATAGATAGATAGATAGATACAGTCAGATGATAGATAGATAGATAGATAGATACAGTCAGATGAGAGTATAGAGTTTGACAGGAAGAAATCCTATAAAAAAACTTGAGTAGATTAAAATTATTCAAAGAGAATTATTTAGTAAACCCAGAAAGGGTTTGTGTGTGCACACAAGAAGTGAAAATCTCGTAACTTAGAAGCGAAAGCTTACTGAGGTTAGATAAGCCTAGAAAAGGCTGAAGAGGGCTATAAAACTGTCATGTGGGGGACGCCCTGCTTAGGAGCAGTAAAGCCCAGAAACATACGAGAGTATATGAGGAGAAAGATCCTTTAATACGTGTATGTGAGTAGTTTTATACAAACTACAACGTCGGTTTAAAGTAATACAGAGTTAGTTTGGGTTCCATCCAGAGACAAATTAAGAGTAGGAAAAGTTCAATGGAACAAATATAGTAGGAATTTTAGAAAAAAATAGCCTACTGAAAGTATTAGAAATAATACGAAGAGAAAAAAGTAAGAATGGAGGAAAAGAAAATTAGATCTAAACATTGTGAGGGAAATCTTTCAGAACAAAAGGAAGATTTAGGGCAGTACAGGAATTAGAATCTGAACTAAATAAACAGAGACTAAAAATAGGGAAAATTGAAATGATAATCTATGATGGTTTGATAGAAGAAACCAGAGGAGGAATGGTAGTTCTTAATAGTAACCAGTTAATGCAGACAGGAGAAGATACTGCAGGTGCAATTTTTAAGATACTAGGAGATCAGGTGATAGCAGAAATAGAAAATACACGGGAGCAACTGGGTATGCAGAGTCCAGGATCAGTGAGATTAACCTCTGGTTCGCCTAGTTGGACTTATGTAGCACACGCCATAATGACAGATTGTAAAGCAAAATTATGTACAATCAAACGCTCAGAGTTAGAAGCCGAAACAATAATGTCGTCCTTGATTCAGATAGCAATCAGTAGAGGAGTTAAAATAATACATTTAACTTTAATGGGGACAGGACAGTTTGGGCATTCAGAAATAGCTGTTATAAGAGGGATATTGACAGGAATAATAAAGAATTCAGAGACTGAATCTTTAAAAATAAACTTACTAATGAATGACAGGAATAGAGGAAAATTTAACCAAATTTTCAATTAGAGAAAGGGAGCAATAGAGCCTTTCGGAGCAGCAGTTTCTGCCGCAGAAAAAGAGGAGATAGTTCATCAAAGTCAGTCAGAAGTAGAACTGAGCACTGCAGATGAAGAACTAGAAAGTGAGGACTCCTATTCATCAACATTAAGTACAGAAAGTGAGAATAGTGTGATGGAATTAGCAACAAAAAAAAAGAGAGAAACGAGATTAAAACATATGAAAGGAGGAATACTACCGTTACAGAGAGTAACAAAGCAAATTCAGAATGATTGGCCTGAAGTAGAAATTAAAGGAATTAAATATAAAAATCCCACTAGTAAGAATAGGGGAAGAGAGTTAATAAGAAAATGGAATAGGAAGATTATTCCTAATAATAACTTAACTTATGGACAGATGAGAACAGCTAGTCAGTCACCTCCTGCTTTACAAATAGCTAAGCATGAAGGCTGGTCTAAATCAGGAAAACAAATTATATTTCAGGAAGGCTATGAATTTAATAGGAAAATAGTTAGAGAACTGGGGAAAATAATAAAGAATTTAAAAGCTGAAATGCAACAGTTGAGGAGAGACTTAGATACAGTAAAGGGTCAGCAGGCTATAGCGAGATTAGGATCTGAAACAGCTGAGAGCTGGGAGAGCAAAGATACAGAACAGGAGAGAAAAAGCAGAAGAGGTGCTTATATGTAACGGGTAGTATTCATTGTATTAATTACATGGCGTTACATAAACTCCTAATGCTGGAATTTTTAATTTTCCAGTGAGACAGTTAGAATTTACAACTCCAAAGCAGAGTAGAGAAGAGCAAGAAATACAAGCGAAATTATTAGAACTGCAACTGACAGATGCAGTAAGAAAACAGATAGGACCCAAAAAGAAAGGAGAAGATCATAGTGCTTATACGGATCGTATTATTAAAGCTGCAGAAAATGCAAGTTTAAGTTGCGAAGCCGTAACTCATCTAGTTCATACATGTACAGGCCATGCAATATCTGCAGAAGCTATAGAAAAGGTTAGAAACTTAACAGGACCAGAGGACAAATATTCTCAGTTGAAAGACATGTTAATTAATGCGTCTAAATATCAAGTTCCATTGTTAAGTGTATGGTTATCAATATGTGGCAAGGTGGGTGACGTAATCTTTTCACATTGGCTCATTAACGTGTGATTCTCACCCATAATAGTCCATTAGAATCCAGGTATTTAAGGCTGGAGTTACGCCACTTGGTGTGCGTCATGGCTGGGGCTGCCCTTATGGAGTGCGGGTGTACAGGTGCGTGCTGACTGGCCACTTGATGCTGTGTGTTGGGTTGCAGGTTGTCCACTACAGGCCAGGTATGCGTTCACCGGCAATACGCGCTGCTTGTTTGGTGTCGGGTGATGTCAACCGGTGTTGATTCACTCTTTTTTTTTAGCGGTGAAATTCTTTGGTGACTGTCTTCCTGCACAAGATTCTATGCTTGTGAGCTGAGAGCAACGGTGCGATTTCATGTGGCACCATGATTAATTTTGGTAGGTGCGAACTATTCTTTTTTTTCTTTTACAAGAAAAGTGATTCTTTCTTTTAACAAGCGCCCTTTTCTTTTAGTGCACTGAGATTTTTCTGACGCCGTGTTGGTTAGCCGCTGGAGAACGCGGAAGTGTTTACACTCCGTGTCGAAGGAGGACGGCGCTGCTGTTTTCTTCTTGTTTTGTATTCTTTTCTGTTGTTTGTTTATTATTATTATTTTTTCTGATAAGTTCTTCTGTAGAGCGGCTAAATATCGGCCGTATACTGGTTGGCTGATACTTACAGAAAGCCTATTCTGAGCGGTCTTGAGTGGTCCCATTATTGAGACCGGCCCGATTCGTCGGGCTTTTGGCTGTTTGCATCTGTGACTCTGCCTATGTTGCGAAGGGTGTTTTCCTACGGCCCTGGGAGAACTGACCTTGAGGTGCTACTGCTTCAGTGAGCTTTCAGCGTGACTATTATTGCCAGCATGTTTTGGTCTATTTCTTTTGCCTAATTTAAATATAATATTGTGTTATTTTATTGTTGTATATTTTCTTTGTTTGTTTGATGTGATTATACTACTGTGAGATTGTTTCTTTATATAGGTTGTTTCTTTTTGGTTTAAGTCAAAGTCTTTGTATTGTTTTATTGAATGTAATGGGTTTTGTTTTGTGTTTTTAGGCACTGTCGGGCCCCGAGGCTGGGAGGCTGGCTGGCTTCGCATACTGGTGGTGGTATAATCGGGTGGAGTGCAGTGCTGCTTGGAATCACGCTTCACGTGTGTGTGTGTGTGTGTGTGTGTGTGTGTGTATGTGTGTGTGATGCACTAGTGTATAGATCGGACCTTCATTTCAGCTAGCCTGCCCCTGCCGTTGGCCAGCCTATGTTTGTTTTTTTTGTTTTTGTGAGTAATTGAGTTTTCCTTATTTGGTGTCGTATCCACGGTCACCATTTGTGTTTCATATTGTGGCCCGACACGTGGCATTGATGCCATTGGGGGGTTTTTAATGATTTACTGTAACAATCCAATAAAGCGTTTTGTACATTGTTTGCACGCCTCTCCGGGTTTTATTTGGCCTACGAATCTGTGGTCTTTTCCCCATTTCTTGACGGGGTGGCGTAGTCGTTTTTTTGTTTAAGTATGCTCTGATCCGTTTATACATTTTTCCTCCCCTCAGCATTGCCACAAATAGAAGAAGAGATACCTATGACAGATAAGGTTAGACTGTTAAGGGATGTAGGAAGAAACATTCCAGGGGGATATAAATTAACCCTCTAAGCGCCAAAGTCGCAAAATTGCGACAAGACGTCATACTTCATTAAATTGACTGTAATTCCTAATATAGTGTAATATCTCATTTGTATTCCCTACCACTAGATGGCAGACATGTAGTACTTCTATTCTAGACCAAAATTGTTCGAGGAAATAGCAGAGCAAGTGAGCTATCGTGTCATTGATGCAGAAGCAGTTCAGTTCATAGCGTCTGAGTAAATTGTGAGATTTGTGAGAGAAAATCGCCAATTTTCTAATAAAAAAGTTGTACCGTGAGGATGTGTTGCAAATGTTATTCACCTATTCTGACTCTGAAGGGGAATATTTCCCTTTTGGAAATGACAATTGGCCGTCTAATGATCGCGCATCTCCCAGTACATCTTTGCAGCGCAATGGCGCCGCCGTGCAAGGCGCGAGTGTTCACGAAGCACCATCAAGTGATCATTTCGAGCCTTTGCCCAACGGGAATGAGGGTGGCAGGGGTGGACGAGGTCTTAGTGTCCATAGGAGAGGCATCGCGTTGCTGATGATCGGCCAGATTGCGTCTTTTTTTCTGATCGCGCGCGCTCAATGGGCCGCCCGGCAGACAGTACAGGTGCAGTCAGTGTGGGGTAGGTCTGTGCGCTGTACCATGCAATGAGAGGTACATACTCTCAAGAACTATAAACTGTCACCTAGATACCTGATTGGGCAGATATCTGGTCAACTGATCAAAAAATAGGCACATGTATTTTACTATGGCACAGTAATATAGTAATAATTTACTACTTTACTCTCCTGTTTTACTGTTGATTTCCTCTTTTTCTGATCATTTGGAATGAGGATAAAAAAGACAAAAAAAACAAAACATGCAAATAAGTTCAAACATCCATTCAATATCTATTATTTCCTGAATATTACTGATGACCTGATCAAAAAGTAGGCTACTGTTCACATGCGTTTTAGTACTATATAGTATAGTAATATAGTAATAATTTATTTTATCCTGCTTTATTGTTGGTTTCCTCTTTTCTGATCACTTGGAATGAGAGTAAAAAGACAATTTTTTTTAAAAAAAACTTACAAATAAGTTCAAATATCAATTCAATATCTACTTTTTCCTGAATATTATGAAATTCAAGAGGGCCGCCCCCTGATGACATCATAATATGCAAATTAGATGAGTATATTTACACCCCACATAAACTTTAGGTCATGCCCAACATTTTTCTAATTTACAGTAGATCTCTATCTTTAAGCCCTTTCAAGCCAAAAGCTTTTGAAATGTTGATGTCAAAATCCAGCATTTTTTCCCAAAAAACCCTGGCGCCTAAAGGGTTAATAGCAATTGTAAATACCGTAACTAAAAAACAATAGAGGAAAGACTTGACAAATATGATTTAAATTCCCAACATTTAAGAGTAGTGAGGAGAAAAGAACCTCAAAATAAGAATATGCAAAAACAGCAGAAATTTAATTCTCCAAAAATGCAGAGTAGCAAAATGAGTGAGAGAAAACCCTATAATACTCATTTTCAAACCAAACAGAGAGAGGGAAATATAAGTATTGTACCGACAACAGTAACACAGAGTACAAAAATCTGGAAGAGAAATAACACAAGAGAGACAAGTTACATTCCAGATGATAAATGGGGAATAATGACCCCAGAAGAAAGAAGTGAAGTAATTCAGAAGCGTAAAACATAAACCTTGAACACTAATAAAGTTAGACGTACAAAGCTAGCAGTCAAAAAAGACATGCAGTCAGATGCAGGAAGCACAAAAAAGGCAGTAGAGAAAAAACAAGAAACAACGCAATGAGAATTACTTGGCCTGTTGAAGAGGGACATTTGTGACCAGAGAGTAATAGAAACAGAAGATAATTTATTTGTCAATTTAGAAGGAATAGAGTATCTTGTAGATACAGGAGCTCAGATGACCTCTACAACAGAGCCAATACAATTTACAGATAATATTTTAATTCAAGCTTATAATGGTAAGATAGAGGAAGAACAAATGGGAGAAAAGTTTGGTATTAAAATGATAAAAGGATCGGAGAACCTGTTAGCTGCAAAAGATCTAAAGAAAGTCTTTAGATTAAAATAAGTAGATATTGAATCGGAATTAAAAAGGATATGCAGTAAAATGATAGGATCAGAAGGGGCGAAAGATGAATTAATACAATTCTTAAGAGTAGCACCTTATGGAAGATATAAAAATTATTGCGGAAAAGTTAGTAATATATATGAGCATGAAATACTAGGTGGAATACATAAACCACAACGTCAGTATCCAATTACAGTTTTTCAGGATTGCTAACACACTATAACTGATTTTTCCAAACCATTCATACAGTTCTCAAAACAAAGACATGTTTCTCAAAACGTTTAACACATTTCACCTGTTTGCACACACGCTCCAATTTGCTCAGTGTTTTCTGCAAAACTCTACACAAAAATGCCATCATTTTGCACAGGTTTAACCATGTTCTCATTCAGAAAACACAAACACACAATATAATTAACTCAAGCATCAAAAAATGAACACAAACAGCACACGTTTATCCCTGTGTGAACATTCAGTAGCAAAACTGATGACACACAGGTCAGAATCTCAGGATGATATGTGATTATGTGTTTTGGAAAATGAATACTGGTAGTGGGAGACAAAGAGGAATAGGAGGAGAAAAGAAAAAAATTAAGGGGATGAGGTCAAAGGTCGTTTGTTCCTGATGAAATACAAATCACTATAGTTGACCACGTTCTTCTGCATGGACTGACCGTGAGGGAAGATGGCCTACTGACTCATCTACAAGGTTTCAATACTACTGACACATACAGTGTAATTACAGTACATAGCAGCAGTACTTCAGATGAGAGATCTTTCATTATTCTATGTACAGTATATAATGTAGCACATGTTGCACAGCCTAAAACTCATTACTGTTGAAATGATATGTAGCCAAGTAGTCCTTACATCTACTCTATTTTTGCAAAAACTGAGACACGACTGTCCAGGGAAGGCAGAGAAGTCTTTTTTCAGAAGACTAAGAAACTGCTATAACAAATAAGGATACTACCAATACTGTAATGCAATTTGACTGAGGATGCTGAATGAATGAATGAATGAATTTATTTATTCATTCACAGTAACTGACAGTATAGTCCAGTGCGTGTTTACTGTATATTCAGTTTTCTGGTCTTTGAACTTTTCTCTTCTAGTGCTTTTCATCTGATGTAAGATATCATTACAGTCGTGTAATGAAAGTAAACTTTTCTTAAAGTTTATTGCTGAATTTTACTGTATCTGCACCCCTTTATTTATGCTGTATACTGTAACAGACATTGACTTGCAAAAGGATTCCTATTTCCCAAAAGGAGGTTTTTGTAACAGTGTTTTGAATTGATCTCACTAGTGTTCTCAAGACAGGAACGCAGTCTGAGTATTTGACAGCTTTGTGTATCATCTGAGGCCAAAGTTTGAGTCTGACAAAAGAGAATATTTTTTTGACTAAACTATTTGATTTTGACCTGGAAGTTTAAAGTTTGCACAAGTTGGTGTGTAATTTTGAGATTGTGTTTATAGTTGTGAGAACATTGTGAATTGTTTCATGAATTGTGTGTTAGCAATCGAGAAAAACTGTAATAAAATGGCTAAAGAAGAGTTAAATCAAATGATAAAAGAATTAGTTGAACAGGGAGTTCTGAGAGAAGTTACATTTGCTGTAACAAATAGTCCCATACAATTACTGCCAAAACCAGACAAAACTTTCAGACTAATAACAAACTATAAAGCATTACACAGAGTAACTAAACCAGATAGACGTTACGTAATTAATGCTAGAGATACAGTTGAAAAACTAAGAGAAGGAGAATTTCTCACAAAACTAGATTTAGCAAATGGCTTTTGGTCAATTCCATTAGCAGAGAAAAGTCAAGAAAAAATGGCTTTTACTGTGAATAATAAACATTATGTCTATCAAAGATTACCTCAAGGATATTTAAATTCGTCAGTAAAATTTCAAACGGTAATGACAGAGATACTTAAAGATTGACCTGTAGGAATTTATATTGATGATATATTGATTGTAAATAAAAATGAAAAGGAGCACGTATAAACTGTAAAGAAGGTCATAAATCGCCTAGCAGAGGCAGGATTAAAACTTAACATTAAGAAATGTGAAGTGATGACAAATATAGTTGAGTTTTTAGGATTTTGGATATCAGCAGGAAACAGAGGAATTACACAATCAATGAAGGAAAGAATAACAAATTTAAAAACTCCAGAAAGCGTTAAAAACAAATGATGGGACTAATGAATTATGTGAGAGATATAGTTCCTATGTTTAGTCAAAAAGCTAAACCAATATATAATACAATGAAAGGTAATAAATTATGTTGGTCTGAGGAAGCAGAAAAAGCACTGCAAGACTTAAAAGAGGCAATTTTAGGCTCAGGACAACTAGAAGGAAGAGATGACAGTAAATCTTTAGAAGTAGATTTTAGAAATAGATCCGATTGGTTATCAACTGATAGCAAGGAATGATAGAAGTAATATACCAATTCGTATAATGTCAGAAAGCTGGGAGAATCCAGAGAAAAAGTTTTTACCGATAGAGAAAAAACTAGCAGCTATTAGTAAAAGATATGCAGAATTACAAGGTCTCGCTCGAGGACAGAAGATAATAATTAATACAGATGAAGCAATAATTCAACATTTAACTAAGAATAAGATAAAAGATGCAAAAGCCCAAAATACTCGATGGCAAAGATGGGAAAATGTACTTTTAGATCCAAATTTAAGGATAGTAAATAAGGACAAGAAAAAATGTCAGAAAAATAAACTAAACTTGTTTAGAGAGATAACAGTGTTTACAGATGGATCAAAAACTCTTGCAGATGATAATTTAGCACATTGGGCATATATTATACAAACGAAGAAAGGGGAAGAAATAAGAGAGAGAGGCTCTGTTTCTGGCACAGCTCAATATGCAGAGGTAATGGCTGTTTTAAAAGCTTGTATTAAGTTAAAAGAAATAAAAGCTATTTTAATAACAGATAGTAAATATGTTGAAACAAGTTTAAATGAAAATTTAGACATTTGGACACAAAATGGTTATGCTAAATTTAATGGAAAGCCTGTTTTGCACAGTGAGCTGTGGAAGGAAATTTACGATTTAATAAGAGAGTTCGTAATTAGAGAGTTAGTAATTCATCAAGCTGGACATTCCACAGATGACGCAGAAACAGCTCTAGGAAACAGAGAAGTAGACAAGTTAGCGAGAATGAGAAGGATTATTGTAATCAAAGAAGATGAAAATAATACCATTCAGAAGATACATGATTATATGAAACATCCCAGTGTAAATCTAATGGGTAAAGTTTTATCAGATAATCATATAAATATTCCTAATTGGAGGAAGAAATATAGACAAGTTAGAATAAAATGTGACAGCTGTATGAGGAGAGGCTACCACAAAACTATTAGAAATGACTATGGCAGCATTATACCAGAAGAGGTTAATGAAGAATGGTCAATAGATATAGCAGGACCTTTAAATCCTAGAACAAGATCAGGAAATAAGTACATACTAGTAGTAGTATATGGATTTTCAGGTCGGATATGGGCAAAACCATTAAAAGAGACATCTGCAAAGACTATTATAAAAGCGCTAGAGGACTTAATGTCTAGTTGGTCTAGACCACAGAAAGTCCGTTGTGACAATGCCACTTATTTTGTTGGTGGAGAACTAGAAGAATGGCTTTCAGAAAAACATATAGTTTTACATAAAGCTTTACGCTATTCAGCGGAAAGTAATGGAATAGCTGAACGTGCGGTAGGAAGTTTGAAAAGCTTCTTTAGATCCAACTACAATAATTTAAGATGGGATGAGTATATGGAAGAGGCATTATACTATTGCAATTTAGCAAATAAAGAGCGAGAAATCAAAGAAAAAGAAGAGCATTACAGTGACAAATGTCAGGTTGGAGATTATGTCTGGATAAGATTAGACAATAAAAAACCAACAAAACCTTTTTCAAAGATTTAATTACTAAGAAGGATAAGGTAATAAAAATAGTTGAGAATCATACAGTAAAATTGTTGCAAAATGGAATATGGAGTAAAATAAATTTAATTTTAGCTAAATAATAGTTAAATTTATAAGAAAGAAAGGAACCCTCATTCTAAACTGTAAAATACAGGAAGCTTGATACATGCATGAAGGTATGTGAAAAAGTTAAGGATGAGTGATGAAAGATATTAAAAGGCTATAAGTAGCATGTCTCTGGATGGACCAAAGTAAAAGAAGCTATCAAGGTATAGTGAAAAATAATGAATATACTTTGAAACAAAGCAAAAAAGATGAAACTGATAAGTGGCAGAGCAAAAAGAAAAGGCAGAGAAAAAGAAAAAGTCTTTACTGGCAATGGCTTGGCTGTCTGGCATCGTAAGTATAAAAATTCACTAATTGCAATAAATTATAACAGTCCCCAAAGGAAGGGGAAAATGCAATACAATGTTTTGAGTGTGATGAAACTTTTAGAAGGGGAATGAAGCCCAATAAGCAAGAAAAGTCTTCTTACCCACAAAACAGCCTCAAAACTCAGACCTGTATGAAGTATTAAGTGAAGAAGGGAAACTGAGCAGAAAACTCAATTCTCTGTTATACTTTACAGGATAATGGAAGATGAAACTAAGTGTTGGACTCTCACAGAAAGAAGTCCAAGAATTACGTGAAGATGGAAAAGGGTCTGCCGAGGCAAACCATTCTTTGTTGTAACCATGATAAGCATAGCTATAATTATTATAGCATTTTGGATTGTAGTAAAATCCAATAGGAATTTGACTGTAGTGGATCAAGATACCAAGGAAAAAGATGAAATTGAGTATATTGATCCTGACTATGAGATAGATAGAACCTTTGTGATAAACAAATAAATTGACATTAAAAAGTCAGAGAAAGAAAATGTTAGACAAGAGCCTAACAGAAAGTCACCAATAGCTAAGAAAGAGCTAGAAAAAAGTGAGTAAAAGACACTTTATTGAAGAATGTAAGGAACAATTCACTAAAGAGAAATATACGCTTTATGAAACCTTGCAAAAGTTAAGAAATCCTTTTCCTAATTTAAAGTGGTATACTGAATCCACCAGAGAAGCTGAGGTGGCTCTAGGGTATAACAAATACTTAATGGAGAAAAGGATGTTCTATCAGATCAGTATTACAACAGATAAATACTGGGAAGATTGCCCTGATGATAATATTAACGATTGCGTTAATACTAGATACAACTGGAAGTTACATGTAATGTGGCGTAGAAACGTATTGGATGTGTTAAGCAATAGGGTTAAAGACCAAGCTTGCACTGCCGAAGAGATTTATTGGGTTGGCTGTACTTGTGCAGAACAGTGGAGATGTGATGAGAATTATAGCCACAGACCAGACATAGATTCAAACGTTAAAGGAAAACATTGGCTAGTATTTTCAAATGAATATGGATTAAACGTATTTCAGATGAACGTCCTAACTGAATCAGGACAAGTGTATACTAAACTGAGCAAGTATAACAAAAAGAAGAAATGTTATGTACCGTACATAAACTTTGAGATAAGAGAGTAAATAGCAGACAAACTTGCATGACTGGGGTGTTAAGGAAAATGAGCAATTGTACCTATTGCAAGTTTGCCTTTTTATTTATTTAATACCTTTTTATTGTAACTACAAGTTATTATATGTTTGTTTATTAAGAAATACACAAAACATGTTATTGAATTCATTTTACTGAAAGTGGTTTATTAAGAAAGACACAACACATGGTATTGTATTAAGCATTTATTGAGAAAGTGTTATAACATATATCAATAGGAAGATAGCCAGGAAAGAAATATGTATTCGCCAGAGCTTTAAGGAAAGGAATGTTACCGTTGATTGATGTGTTGCGGACGCAGCGAAGGAGACATATTAGAAGAAAGTCCCGGAGAAGAAAAATGAGAAAATGGAGGACTTTATATAGGAGTCTTCTGAGGGAAATTCCGGGAAATTCCAAAGACCTCATGACATGAAGACATTGGAATCCACCTGCTGTCTATAAAGGACTGAAGTACGATGAAGAGAATCAGATGCTGGTTCTGCGTGACAGCTCTCCGGTGCCAGCGGCCTTGCCAGAAACGCCAAGAAAACCGAGCTTGCAAACCTTAGTTTTTATTTCTGTTTTTATATTTTATTTGTAATGTATTTAACCTATATATAATAAAATTATATTTAATAATAACTAAGAAGCTCGCCTGCCTGAAGAGTCTGATTTATAGACTTGAGCAAGAACAGACCACGGAGAAGTCTTCTGAGACCTATTTTGTGAGTATGAAATTTAAATGCTTATAGGATAGGACAGATTCGACTTTCTTTACCTAACCTGAGAATAAATAAAATTAGGTAGAAGGTGTATAGAATTTAGCACCGCAAAACAATAGATAGATAGATAGATAGATAGATAGATAGATAGATAGATAGATAGATAGATAGATAGATAGATAGATAGATAGATAAGTCAGATTATAGATAGATAGATAAGAAACATTAGATAGATGAGTTTGAATGGATTAGAAATAGTATTGAGGTCAGTATGACCCCAATCAACTTTCTTTAGTTAAAAAATGTTTCCCTTCATCTCAGTGGAATAAGATTTTGTGACTTTTCAACATTTTCTATCTGTATTCACATTAAAAAAAAGGGCTTGATTCGGTTGTTCTGAAGGTATGTAATTTTTTTTTTTTTTTTTTACTAATATGGTCTTGAAAATGAATGGGAAATATGAAAAAAACTATATATATATATATTTATTTATTTTATTTTTTTTTTAATTTGTCAAAAAATAATAATAAATCCAGCATAGGTCTGAAAATTTTCACACAGAAATGAAGGCCTGGTACTAGATCACAAATGCAATGTAGAGCATTTTTATAGAAATTGGCAAATAAAATCAATAAATTCTGCATAAATCTGAAAATGTCCACACAACAAAATTAAAGCCTGATACTAGAGCACAAATGCAATGTGTAACGAGCATACTCACTCACGTACGTACACATGCACACACACACACACTCTCTTACACACATACCCACCATTCATATCTGCTTATTGCAGTTGTTTTTTAGTTTAGGTTTTTTTTTTTTCGTTTCGATTTTACATTTATGTCAAAAAAAAAAAAAAAAAAAATTATATTACTTTTTAGATTGAAATAAATATGTACCTGCAATCAAGTTTTAGTGACAACTTGTGTGGCATTTCTGCAAATTTATGTGGCATTATTGCAAAAGCAAGCACTTATACAGTTTTTAAATGTATTTTATAATGTTTAAATATATAATTACAAAATATATATCATAACAGTTGTGTATTTTATAATGTTTAAATATATAATTACCAAATATATATCAGAACATTTGTGAGTTGACCACTTCCAGAAAAATGAATGGTTCTCTATGGGCCTCTGCTGGATATATATGGTCATTACACTATTCTTTCAAAATCTGTGATTTCTACAAGTTTTTCTCTAACCACCAGATGGCAGTATTGTACACCTAACACCTAGCTCAATATCCAGAAACGGTTTAAATTAAATTTAGATCATTTAGATTAAAAATTTATAAATGTTTTACAATTACTCTTTCAATTTTGACACGTGTAAACAGGAAAAACAGGTCTTATGAGGGTTAAGAAATAATGCTAATGCAAATGCGAATAAATGCAGTGTATATATTAAAGCTTCACATTTTCTGTCTATTTCTTGTGTGCGTGTGTTTGTGTTTGTGTTAAATAGGGAAGGTATGTTTGTTTGTTTGTGTGTGTGTGTGTGCATGCGGGTGTGTGTTAGATAAAGAATGAATGGAGAGTGAATGTCCTTTAGATAGATAGATAGTTAGATGAGTTTGATTGGGTTAGAAATAGTACATAGAAGGGAAGTCTGATAGATAGATAGATAGATAGATAGATAGATAGATAGATAGATAGATAGATAGATAGATAGATAGATAGATAGATAGATAGATAGATAGATAGATAGATAGATAGATGAGTTTGATTGGGTTAGAAATAGTACATAGAAGGGAAGTCTGATAGATAGATAGATAGATAGATAGATAGATAGATAGATAGATAGATAGATAGATAGATAGATAGATAGATAGATAGATAGATAGATAGATAGATAGATAGATGAGTTTGATTGGGTTACAAATAGTACATAGAAGGGAAGTCTGATAGATAGATAGATAGATAGATAGATAGATAGATAGATAGATAGATAGATAGATAGATAGATAGATAGATAGATAGATGAGTTTGATTGGGTTAGAAATAGTACATAGAAGGGAAGATAGATAGATAGATAGATAGATTAGATAGATAGATAGATAGATAGATAGATAGATAGATAGATAGATAGATAGATAGATAGATAGATAGATAGATAGATAGATAGATAGATAGATAGATAGATAGATGAGTTTGATTGGGTTAGAAATAGTACATAGAAGGGAAGTCTGATGATAGATAGATAGATAGATAGATAGATAGATAGATAGATAGATAGATAGATAGATAGATAGATAGATAGATAGATAGATAGATAGATAGATAGATAGATAGAAATAGTCAGATGATATATACAAACCCGATTCCAAAAAAGTTGGGACACTGTACAAATTGTGAATAAAAAAAGAATGCAATAATTCACAAATCTCATAAGCTTATATTTTATTCACAATAGAATATAGATAACATATCAAATGTTGAAAGTGAGACATTTTGAAATGTCATGCCAAATATTGGCTCATTTTGGATTTCATGAGAGCTACACATTCCAAAAAAGTTCGGACAGGTAGCAATAAGAGGCCGGAAAAGTTAAATGTACATATAAGGAACAGCTGGAGGACCAATTTGCAACTTATTAGGTCAATTGGCAACATGATTGGTTATAAAAAGAGCCTCTCAGAGTGGCAGGGTCTCTCAGAAGTCAAGATGGGAAGAGGATCACCAATTCCCCCAATGCTGCAGCGAAAAATAGTGGAGCAATATCAGAAAGAAGTTTCTCAGAGAAAAATTGCAAAGAGTTTGAAGTTATCATCATCTACAGTGCATAATATCATCCAAAGATTCAGAGAATCTGGAACAATCTCTGTGCGTAAAGGTCAAGGCCGGAAAACCATACTGGATGCCCGTGATCTTCGGGCCCTTAGACGGCACTGCATCACATACAGGAATGCTACTTTAATGGAAATCACAACATGGGCTCAGGAATACTTCCAGAAAACATTGTCGGTGAACACAATCCACCGTGCCATTCGCCGTTGCCAGCTAAAACTCTATAGGTCAAAAAAGAAGCCATATCTAAACATGATCCAGAAGCGCAGGCGTTTTCTCTGGGCCAGGGCTCATTTAAAATGGTCTGTGGCAAAGTGGAAAACTGTTCTGTGGTCAGACGAATCAAAATTTGAAGTTCTTTTTGGAAAACTGGGACGCCATGTCATCCGGACTAAAGAGGAAAAGGACAACCCAAGTTGTTATCAGCGCTCAGTTCAGAAGCCTGCATCTCTGATGGTATGGGGTTGCATGAGTGCGTGTGGCATGGGCAGCTTACACATCTGGAAAGGCACCATCAATGCTGAAAGGTATATCCAAGTTCTAGAACAACATATGCTCCCATCCAGACGTCGTCTCTTTCAGGGAAGACCTTGCATTTTCCAACATGACAATGCCAGACCACACACTGCATCAATTACAACATCATGGCTGCGTAGAAGAAGGATTCGGGTACTGAAATGGCCAGCCTGCAGTCCAGATCTTTCACCCATAGAAAACATTTGGCGCATCATAAAGAGGAAGATGCGACAAAGAAGACCTAAGATAGTTGAGCAACTAGACGCCTGTATTAGACAAGAATGGGGCAACATTCCTATTCCTAAACTTGAGCAACTTGTCTCCTCAGTCCCCAGACGTTTGCAGACTGTTATAAAAAGAAGAGGGGATGCCACACAGTGGTAAACATGGCATTGTCCCAACTTTTTTGAGATGTGTTGATGCCATGAAATTTAAAATCAACTTATTTTTCCCTTAAAATGATACATTTTCTCAGTTTAAACATTTGATATGTCATCTATGTTGTATTCTGAATAAAATATTGAAATTTGAAACTTCCACATCATTGCATTCTGTTTTTATTCACAATTTGTACAGTGTCCCAACTTTTTTGGAACCGGGTTTGTAGATAGATAGATAGACAGACAGATAGATAGATAGATAGATAAGAAATATTAGATAGATAAATTTGAATGGATTAGACATAGTATTGGAATAGTATAGAAACAACTTTCTTTATGAATGAATGATGCATTTATATAGCGCTTTATTGTGTATTGCCAGGTGGCATTTCCCCGTGTATATAGCCAGGTTAGGGGAGAAGAAGTGAGTATTGTTTGGGGAAGGGGAAGCATGGTTCTTCTCCCTTGGTTCACCCAAATGGTTCAGAGTCCAGATTGAGAAACTTTGGTTTCAAGCTCATTCTGATAAGTGTTTTTTTCTTTTCTCTGGATTATGTTAATTATTGGGTGTATTATATGTGGTTATTTCATGGGCAAGCTGTATTTTGTTTTTTGTGTTTATAACTCCTGTTTGGTTTCCAAGTGGCATGCTAATGCTAGTTTATATGTCTTGTTTATAGAAGGACTTTTTATATATATCAATTTTTCGGGTTCTATGTTGCTGTTTGTCCTGGAACCTAAAAGTTCTATACAGTGGCATCAAGGCCTTGTGTTGTGAACTTTTATCTTCTACGAAGCAGAGACCAGTATCTATAACCAATATTAGCACGTGATGCTAATCTTCCCTGCCTAAAAAAAAACAGAGGGTAACACACTATTAGCACGTGATGCTAATCTTCCCTGTTTGGACAGAGGATAACCTTCATCTCTAAAAGGACATTTTTAGAGGATAACTTAGCTAACCAAACCCTACAGCTGTCTGTTAACTCTTCTCTGACGGCACAGAGGATAACAAATTTGTACTGGTCTTAAAGGTTCTTTCGGATAGAGTGACACTCACCAACCCTTGGTTGTACAGAAAGATTCAGTCTGGAACGAAGTCAGAACTTTGTTGAACTTGAAGTTTTCAATTTGGATTCAGGTGAGGAGCTCTATCCGGGTCACAAGGCACCATCTGTTGTGAACTTTTATCTTCTACGAAGCAGAGACCAGGAGACGTTGGGATATCTTTCATACAGAAGTTACTCTTTATTGAGAAGAGAACTCGCTGTGCGTCGCTGTAGTCATCCAAGTCTAACTAAATCAGTGATACATTGCAGTTTTAATACATTTAGGGGGCAGTGCTTAGGATTGGAAAAAAAGCACCTGGGTGACGACTTTAAACAAAGCATGCAAATGAGAGAGGATTTGATTCTATCAAGAGAACCGGTTTGGCAGGTTATCTGGCTTGCTCAAAAGAGAAAGACAGACTCAATCAGCATAACACTCTGTAACAGAGTGAAATATCTGTCACAGTTTTGTTGTTGCTATTGGTAAATCTATGTGTGGTAATACTACGAGGCACTAGAGGGCGCTCGTTAGACTCACCTGGATTGTATATCAGGTGAGCAATTGCCTGAAGAAGTAGTTCAGTTTGGGTAGAGGGAACACATGTTTCTTGGTGGCTACTCTGAACTGAAGGTCTTCAAAGTCCTACTTGTGAAACCTTTGGTTTTAAGCTCAACATATGAGTATAATGAATATTGTCGTCTTCTGTTATTTATAATGTGGGAGGAATACTTATATTTGTTTTTGGTATTTTTTATTTTTTCAGAAGGACTTTTTTTCTTGCTCCTTTTTCATTTCCTGATGTATTTTGGATACATGTCTGATTGAGACTGTGTTCAATTGGGTACAGTTTGGAGTGGAAAAGCGTTTTGATTTGGATTCCTTTTGGGGAGGCTCATTCAGCTAACGTTACCAGTCAGAGTTATCAACTATAAAGTGGAGCAACATATTTCAACGCACTCAATGTTTTCTTCAGAACGAGTAACTCATTTTTTCACATGATGGATCATCGTTTCTCAGATAAGAACTTTATGACGATTTCTTTGGTGTAAGATCAAGGACTAGGTTTCGAGACTTATTTTTTTCTTTCTTTATCCAATATAATTAAGAACATATTCTCATTGGGTGAATACATGTGATAGAAATACTGTTTGCTGAGGTTCATATTTGTGCTTTATTTGATTTTAGTGAAAAACCCTCATATGTGACTAATCTGAAAACAAGAAAGAGAGAGAAGTTACAACTCGATTGCATTGATAATCCAATCAGTCTTACGATTCAACGTCTGGGCCAGGGCTCCGAAAGCCATTTGCAGAACAAAAGTTTAGAGTCTCAGTGATCTGACTCATTTAACTTACAATGGAGTGAACAGGAACTGGCAGGGACCTTTTGCTACAAACTTTGTTCATCATCTTCACCATAAATGCTAAATACAATGTATACAGGTGCTGGTCATATAATTAGAATATCATCAAAAAGTTGATTTATTTCACTAATTCCATTCAAAAAGTGAAACTTGTATATTATATCCATTCATTACACACAGACTGATATATTTCAAATGTTTATTTCTTTTAATTTTGATGAGCTTACAGCTCATGAAAGTCAAAAATCAGTATCTCAAAATATTAGAATATTTATATTTGAGTTTGAATAAATGACCATCCCTACAGTATAAACTCTGGTTATCTCTTGTTCTTTGAAACCACAATAATGAGGAAGACTGCTGACATGGCAATGATCCAGAAGATGAACATTGACGCCCTCCACAAAGAGGGTAAGTCACAGAGGGTCATTACTGAAAGGTGTGGCTGTTTACAGAGTGCTGTATCAAAGCATATTAAATGCAAAGTTGACTGGAAGGAAGAATTTGGGTAGGAAAAGGTGCACAAGCAACAGGGATGACCGCAAGCTTGAGAATACAGTCAAGCAAAGCCGATTCAAACACTTGTGAGAGCTTCACAAGGAGTGGACTGAAGCTGGAGTCAGTGCATCAAGAGTCACCACGCTCAGACGTCTTCAGGAAAAGGGGTACCAAGCCACTTCTGAACCAGAGACAACGTCAGAAGCATCTTACCTGGGCTGTGGAGAAAAAGAACTGGACTGTTGCTCAGTGGTCCAAAGTCCTCTTTTCAGATGAAAGTAAATTTTGCATTTCATTTGGAAATCAAGGTCCCAGAGTCTGGAGGAAGAGTGGAGAGGCACAGAATCCATGTTGCTTGAAGTCCAGTGTGAAGTTTCCACAGTCTGTGATGATTTGGGCTGCCATGTCATCTGCTGGTGTTGGTCCACTGTGTTTTCTGATGTCCACAGTCAACGTAGCCATCTACCAAGAGATTTTAGAGCACTTCATGCTTCCTTCTGTTGACAAGCTTTATGGAGATGCTGATTTCATTTTCCAGCAGGACTTGGCACCTGCTGGAAAATGAAACCAAGCTGGCACCAAGCTGGTTCAATGACCATAGTGTTACTGTGCTTAATTGGCCAGCAAACTCGCCTGACCTGAACCCCACAGAGAATGTATGGGGTATTGTGAAGAGGAAGATGAGAGACACCAGACCCAACAATGCAGAAGAGCTGAAGGCCACTATCAGAGCAACCTGGGCTCTCATTACACCTGATCAGTGCCACAGACTGATCGACTCCATGCCACGCCGCATTGCTGCAGTAATTCAGGCAAAAGGAGCCCCAACTAAGTATTGAGTACTGTACATGCTCATACTTTTCATTTTCATACTTTTCAATTGGCCAAGATTTCTAAAAATCCTTTCTTTGTATTGGTCCTAAGTAATATTCTTATATTTTGAGATACTGGTTTTTGACTTTCATGAGCTGTAAGCTCTAATCATCAATATTAAATGAAATAAACATTTGAAATATACCAGTCTGTGTATAATGAATGAATATAATATACGTTTCACTTTTTGAATGGAATTAGTGAAATAAATCAACTTTTGGATGATATTCTAATTATATGACCAGCACCTGTATAACTTCTTCAGTTTGTATGCTATTACATTGGAATCTAAATTAAACATTTAAATAAATTTGTAATCCCACACTTGCTTCATCACCAGGTGTTTGGTTGGAACCCGAGAGTTCTATACTCTAGAGAGGACAATGGTATCAAGTCTTTGCATCTTCACTTTGTTGTCTGGATCATTCACAGGACATTTCTTTAATTAATCTGCATGGATATAACGGGTACAACTGACTCTAAGCTCCTGGCAGTTGGAATTATTCTACAGAGGACAATGCTTCATTTTCAAACAGTGTCAGATGTATATTTGTGTTCTTGGGGTTTGTTTAAGGTGTTTATGTACTTTTACCTTTAAGTAAAAGTTTGGCCAGTGAGTCCCTCCCTCAAATTAATTTGTGGCTTGTCTCACTGGGTGGTTCTTAGTGGGACAGTTACAAATGCAATGTGGAACGAGCATACTCACTCGCGCACGCACACACACACACACACACACACACACACACACACACACACACACACACACACTCTCTCTCTTACACACACACACACACACACACACACACACACACACTCTCTTACACACATACCCACCATTCATATCTGCTTATTGCAGTTGTTTTTCAGTTTAGTTTTTGTTTCGTTTCGACATTTTATGTAAAAAAAAAAAAAAAAAAAAATTATATTTTACTTTTTAGATTGAAATAAATATGTACCTGCAATCGTGACAACTTGTCTGGCATTTCTGCAAATTTGTGTGGCATTATTGCAAAAGCGAGCACTTCAAAATACATCAAACAACAAAAACAAATTCTAACCTTTGGGGAAAATACTGTTTTTAATGTATTTTATAATGTTTAAATATATAATTACCAAATATATATCAGAACATTTGTGAGAGGAGCAGTTGACCACTTCCAGAAAAATGAATGGCTCTCTATGGGCCTCTGCTGGATATATATGGTCATTACACTATTCTTTCAAAAACTGATTTCTACAAGTTTTTCTCTAACCACCAGATGGCAGTATTGTACACCTAACACCGAGATCAATATCCAGTTTAAATTAAATTTAGATCCTCATTTAAGAGATTTATTCATAAAAATGTAATATTTCACATGCAAGCTAATGGTGTAGCTGAGGATTTGTGTGGTAAACAGGTACAAAAGTACTTCATATCTCCCAAAACACAGCATTAATGTATAGATGAGAAGTAAACAAAAAAAAAAAAAAGATATATTATTTGTATAATTAAAAATTTATAAATGTTTTACAATTACTCTTTCAATTTTGGTCATATTGACCCAAAAGGACTCAGGTATAAACAGGAAAAACAGGTCTTATGAGGGTTAAGAAATAATGCTAATGCGAATAAATGCAGTGTATATATTAAAGCTTCACATTTTCTGTCTGGTTCTTGTGTGCGTGTGTGTGTGTGTTAAATAGGGAAGGTATGTTTTGTAGCGAATTAGCTCAAAAAAAAGGAATTATTTATAATTAATTATAACTGGTTATAATTAATAATAAATATTTAGATTAGATCTTAGAATTAACTGTAGCAGAATCGATATTACAATTACTTGATCTGTCCGTCCACCGAGCAGACAATATAATTATTTATCAATTCTAGGAAGATTACGTTTCTGGCCAAGAAATAATAGCCTTCCTACTTACAGTGCTAGCAGTAGTTAGCATGGAGCAAGGAGCAATCTTTCAGTGACTTTGAAATGTGAGCGGAACAGAGAGACAATCAGTTGTGAATATAAGGGAGTTAATAAATTAAACTATAACTAACATACAAACACACTAAGCAAAACATATATATAGAATGAAGGAAAGTAAGGAAAAGAGAGAGAAGAGTAAAGAATGGCAGTATTTCACATCAATTGACCACAACCTCAATGAGAATCATCAGAGCCACAATTCACCTTAACGGGGTTCTTGATGATTTCTTGAGGAGGAAGTTGAAGAAGTCCAAAGTAAATCCACAATGTTACTTGAAGGTAAACACTGCCGGAAGGTTAAACTCAAGAGGAGAGTTTTTGGAGTGTCTTTGTCTCAAGGAGAAGAGTTTTGAGCAATGATTAGTCTCGGTTCTAAACTTTTAATGGTTCATGGCCGCACCCATTTTGTGGGTGGAGTGGCCAATCAGAGGCATGCATTTTGAGCGGGAAGCTCCCTTTGTCTCCGTTTTATGGCCCATCTCACACTTTATTGCTGATTTGGAACGCTAGTGCAGCTTTTAATTCAAAACATAGTAAGAATTGTTTGATGCATTTTACGTCATTGTGTGAGAAATAAAGAGGAGATCATTTTGATACCAAGAAAGTAACCTTCGGATGATATTAAAGAAGAGATACACTCATACACTGGAATATAGGCATTTAACGTCTAACTAATACAAGAAAAGGGTTTTAACTAAGTTAATATAACAGGGGAATATACATACAACACATGCATATAGCAGATACATTTATAACTACTTAGTTATGGCCTAAAATAGAGAAAATGTCTTTAGGTGTGTGTGTGATGTGTATTGGGAATTGTGAGGACAGACAACTAGTCTCTGGCACCGGGGTCATCCAACCTTATGTGGAATGTGTTTGAAGATTGATAAAGATACCCCAGAGGTGACCTGTTTTAGCATCCTTTTGATAGTGACAAAGACCATCTGCAATTTAGCACCCATATAAATGTAAACGATGAGGCCAGGTTAGTAATTTATATGCAAATGTCAAAGGCTAAAAGGTTTTCTAAAAACAAAGTGAAATCAGCCATCACTGATCTTAAAGCAGACGTTACAGTGTGTTAAATAGGGAAGGTATGTTTGTTTGTGTGTGTGTGTGTGTGTGTGTGTGTGTGTGTGTGTGTGTGTGTGTGTGTGTGTTAGATAAAGAATGAATGGAGAGTGAATGTCCTTTAGATAGATGGATGAGTTTGATTGGGTTAGAAATAGTACAATGCGAATAAATGCAGTGTATATATTAAAGCTTCATATTTTCTGACTATTTCTTGTGTGCCTGTGTTTGTGTGTGTGTTAAATAGGGAAGGTATGTGTGTGTGTGTGTGTGTGTGTGTGTGTGTGTGTGTGTGTGTGTGTGTGTGTGTGTGTGTGTGTGTGTGTGTTAGATAAAGAATGAATGGAGAGTGAATGTCCTTTAGATAGATGGATAGATAGATAGATAGATAGATAGATAGATAGATAGATAGATAGATAGATAGATAGATAGATAGATAGATAGATAGATAGATTTGAATGAGTTTAAATGGGTTAGAAATAGTACATAGAAGGGAAGTCTGATTGACTCTAATGGGCTTCAGTGTGTTTAGATTTAAATTTTGACAGTTGGAGTTTGACGGAATGTTCAGATGAGCCAAGACTATTCAATGTAAG
The DNA here is from genome assembly GCA_029620275.1 of Acrossocheilus wenchowensis. Classification (NCBI taxonomy): domain Eukaryota; kingdom Metazoa; phylum Chordata; class Actinopteri; order Cypriniformes; family Cyprinidae; genus Acrossocheilus; species Acrossocheilus wenchowensis. The sequence continues at coordinate 38,097,070 of CM056141.1, read as the reverse complement.
TCTATGGGATTTTTTATGATTTTTAATCTTTATTTTTATGAAAACCGTAAATTTGGATTAGTTAGAAAAGATATAGCACGCTAAGTGAGATCAGTCTCAAGACTTGGGCTGAGTTTGGAGTTTGTAGAGTTAAAGCTCTAGGAGGAGTTAGAGTCAGAAATTTTAGTCTCAGAAAAAGAATAATAAGAAGTTTAAATAGGATTTCAGTAAGTTGGCTTTCTCAAGCCAACTTAATAACTAGAATGTACATTTCCTGGAGCCCACCCCCATGTCTCTATGATATTGTGATGCAGAGTTATGGTCAATTTAAAATTCCTATGTAAATTATCATAGTAGGAAAAACGTGTGCTGTTTCATGGGCCGTCCCTCACCATAGTATGTCAATGGGGCAATTTTGGGGCGCTCTTGTGCCCCAGGGGTACAACTTATACCCCATTGTGGGGTATGTTCTCGCACAGCTTGATAACTACTCTAAATGTGGTGATTCATGTATTTCTACGAAATTCTGGCTTTGAGCTATGACTTGTCAAAGTTGGCTGCAATGTTAAGTCTATGGGATTTTTTCGGCTGATTTTTCGGCCGATTTTTCGCCCACTTTACGATTATCGTACACCCGATCACTTATAAAAGATATAGCACACCATTCCTCTATAAGCCGCACGATTTGATGCCTCTTTCATGGGTCTGTGACGAACGGTGCAGGAGGAGTAGCGCGCCGAAGTTTTGTCCAGAAGAAGAAGAATAAGAAGCAGAGTAATAATAAGTATGCAAGAGAACAATAGTGATGCCTTGCCTTTGGCAAGCACCACTAACTAGAATGTACATTTCCTGAAGAAAATGTGAGTGGTGCTTGCAGTGGCAAAACTTGGCGCTGGGCATATACTACAGTGTTCTGCGCGATTGTAGAGAGCCAACTCCCATGTTGGTACGATGTTGTGGAGCTGAGATATGGCTTCTTTACGTTGCTATACGGTTGCTAGGGTTCTCTATGTGGTTGCTAGGGTGTAGCTGCACAGTCGCCATAGTGATACTTACAGACTGGTTTTTCAGCCCAAACAAAAGAGGCCACCCCCATATCTTTACCACTTTCTGGTGCTGAGAAATTGCTTATTTATGTCTTTCAGTTGCTAAGGTACTCTAAATGGTTGCTATGGTGTGCTATACAGCTTATGGGATGATATTTAAAGACTATTTGACAGTCTGAATCAACAGAGCCCTACCCCATATTTCTACAATGTTTTGGTGCTGAAAAATTGTTTGTTAATGTCCTTTTACGGTTGCTAGGGTACTGTAAGTGGTTGCTCGGGCATAGCTATGAAGTTGTCATGTCGGTACTTATTGGCTGCTTGATAGGCCGAGTCAAAAGGAGCCCTCCCCCAAGTCTCTGTGACCTCCTGATCTAAAGATATAATCTCACTAATTTTGTGTCAATGTTAAGTCTATGGGACTTTTTCGTCCAATTTTTTTCCTCCACTAGACCATAGGTCACTAACAGGCGGACCGCGGTCTGGGTCCGGACCCAGAAGCTGTCCCATCTGGACCCGGACCTACATATCTAGCTTCTATTTCAACTGGCGCAGCTTTTGTAGTCTTTACGGTAGCGGACTCCGGTCCGAATCCGTGAAGGCTTTTGACATAATGAAATAAATAGCAAATGCTAAATTCTAGTATATCAGATTTATATCTAGCAGATCAAGGTCAGCTCTAGAGCCGTTTGGCGTGCGTGCAGTGATGAGAGCAGACAGAAGAAAATGTGAGTGGTGCTTGCAGTGGCAAAATTCGGGGCAGATACTACAGTGTTCTGCGCGATTGAAGAGAGCCAACTCTCATGTCTGTATGATGTTGTGGAGCTGAGTTATGGCTTCTTTATGTTGCTATACGGTTGCTAAGGTGTAACTGCACAGTCGCCATGGTGATACTTACAGACTGGTTTTTCAGCCCAAACAAAAGAGGCCACCCCCATATATATACTACTTTCTGGTGCTGACATATGGCTTATTCATGTGTTTGTACGGTTGTTAGGGTACTCTATATGGTTGCTAGGGTGTGCTTATACATTTTATGGGATGATATTTAAAGATTATTTGCCAGTCTGAGTTAAAAAAGCCCAACTCCACGTTTCTACAGTATTGTGGTGCTGAGAAGCGGCTTGTTAATGTTGTTATACAGTTTCTAGGGTGCTGTAAGTGGTTGCTAGGGCGTGGCTATGAAGTTGTTATGTCACTAGTTATTGGCTGCTTGATAGGCCGAGTCAAATGAGCCCACCCCCAAGCCTCTGTGACTTCCTGATCCAAAGATATGATCTCACTAATTTTGTGCCAATGTTAAGTCTATGGGACTTTTTCGCCCAATTTTTTCATCCACCAGACGAACATCGTACACTCAATTACTTATAAAAAATATAGCACACCTCTATAACTGGGAGGTTACTAAGCGTGTTGCTAAGCGGTTGGTAGTTGTCACACATCATTACTATGTAGTTTTATAGAGTTATTTGTATGTTCTTAGCCTGATTTAACACTTAGCTAATCACTATTAGCATGTAGCTATCCATTGCTAGTATGTGTAGCATGCATGAGGAAAGTCCTGTTTGCGATCATGAGTCAAAAGAGCAAAACCTGCATGTTTATATGACACTTTTATCCAGAGATATCCCTTTTGATCTGTTTTCAATGGAGGTCTATGGTATGGTTGCTAGGATGCTGTAAGTGGTTGCTAGGGTGTGGCTATGAAGGTCATAGGTCATTACTTATTGGTTACTTAAAAGATGAGTCAAATGAGTGTGTGTGTGAGTTACAGAGAGAGAGAGAGAGAGAAAGGGTTCCTAAGGGCCTGGGCCCGGTTGCATAAAGCACCTTAAGTGTAATTTTCCCTTAAGATCGCCCTTAAGTTTCCCTTACAATTAAGGGCGTTGCATAAAATATACCTTAAATGACACTTAAGGGTTTCTTCACGTGAAACGTCATAAACCCTTAGAATTTCTCTTAAGTGTCCCTTAAAGCCCATTAAGTGTTGCATAAAGCCCCTTAACTGTCATTTTCCTAAGTATAACAAAAGGTATGGAAAATGTCACCTTAAGTGTTACACAGCAAGCAGATTCAATCCCAAAGTCTTCTACAAGACACAATCGGCCGCTTTATAACAGATTTAGGCATTTATTCACATAAATCAAATTACATACAACTAACGTTAATAGCTCAAACGTGAGTGCGTCATGCGAGAACACACATATTTTATAATATTGTATTCCTGTATTTTCCTACATATTACCTGGGAGATGACTTGAAAAACACACATACAAAATATATTTTCGCAATCGTGTGTTTATTGTGTTTATATTTCTGCTTTTAGCTTAGCTGCAGCGATCGCTGCTGTATTCCATCATAAGATATTTCTATGTGTCCGGAATCGACAGCGCCCTCCAGCTTTGAGTATGAATGAAACATACACTGCATAGGAGTGTTTAGCGCTTCATAATGTTCACATCACCTCGTTTTGGATACGAATAAAATGACTATCTTGTCACTTTGCATTTAAATATAGATTTATTCACATTAGTCCCTGAAAATGTTATGTTTCTGTGAAAACGTACACCGCTATCTGCATTAACAAATAACGTCTCCATGGCAACAGTAGATTTTTTTTAATGGCAAAACCTGGGTCGCTGTTGTGAAATACTTAACGGTTTCCCTTAAGTAAGGGAATGGTTTAAGGGATCGTATGCAACACCCTCAAGTCATTCCCTTAGATAAGGGGAAATCACACCTTAAGTGTCATACTTAAGGGAAAAACTTAAGGTGCTTTATGCAACCGGGCCCTGCTGTGTGTGTGTATGAGAAAGTGACAGTTGAGATTCAAATTCACGAACATTCCGCCATTGTAAGTCAATGGGATTTTTTGCCCGCTTTTTCGTCCGCTGTGCGAACATCGTAGGTCCGATCTCTTAGAAAAGATAGAGCCCACATCTCCTCAATGAGCCGGTCGATTTGACACCTCATTCATGGGTCTGTGACAAATGGTGCAGGAGGAGTAGCGAATCGAAGTTTTTGTCCAGAAGAAGCAGAATAATAAGTATGCAAGAGAACAATAGTGATGCCTTGCCTTTGGCAAGCACCACTAATAATAAGTTTAAATAGGATTTCAGTAAGTTGGCTTTCTCAAGCCAACTTAACTAGATAGTAAAGTTTGGATACAAACTTTAAGTTGGCTTGAAAAAGCCTAGCCAGAAAGTTTGTAAAAGTTTTAAAAGCTTGAAGGTTTTAAGTTTGAAGTAGTTTGAAATACGTAAAATAGTTTTAAAGATTTAAGTTTGAATGTTTTAAAGGCAATACAGTCTATCAGAAGAACAGATCGCTGGGGTACCTGTGGTAGTTGTTAGGGTGTTACTATGCGGTTGCTAGGGTACTTGGGGTGGTTGTTAAGGTGTTGCTATGCGGTTTCTAAGGTACCCGGGGTGGTTGCTAAGGTGTTGCTATGCGGTTTCTAGGGTACTTGGGGTGGTTGTTAAGGTGTTGCTGTGTGGTTGCTAAGGTACCCGGGGTGGTTGCTAGGGTGTTGCTATGCGGTTGCTATTGCACTCAGGGTGGTTCGCTAGGTGGTTGCTATGGTATTTGGGGTGGTTGCTAAGGTGTTACTAGCTTGTTGTTAGTATTATTAGCAAGTTACCAGCATGTCTCTAACATGTTAATCGTGCTAACAACATGCTAATCAAGTTACTAGTACGTTGCTAGCATGATTAGCAAGTCACAACAGGTATCTAGCATGATGCTAGCATGTTTCTAGCATGATTAACAAGTTAATAGCATGTTGCTAGCATCATTCTATCATGATTAGCAAGTTACTAGTACTTTGCTAGCATGATTAACATGTTACTAGCAGGTTGTTAGCATGATTAACAAGTTATTAGCATGTTGCTAGCATGTTTCTAGCATGATTAGCAAAGTTACCATCATGTCTTTAACATGATTAGCATGTTACTAGCATTATTCTAGCATGATTAGCATGTTCTTAGCATGATTAGCAAGTTACAGCAGGTATCTAGCATGATGCTAGCATGTTTCTAGCATGATTAACAGGTTAATAGCATGTTGCTAACATGATTAGCAAGTTACTAGCGTGTTACTACCATGGTTAACATGTTACTAGCATGTTGCTAGCATGATTATTAAGTTACTATCATTATGTTAACATGTTTCAAGCATGATTAGCAAGTTACTAGCATGATGTTAGCATGTTTCAAGCATGATTCGCATGTTGCTAGCATGATTCTAGCATGTTTAACATGTTACTAGCATGATTAGCAAGTTGCTAGCATGATGTTCGCATGTTTCAAGCATGATTAGCAAGTTACTAGCATGTTGTTAGCATGATTAGCAAGTTACTAGCATGATGTTAGCATGTTTCAAGCATGATTAGCATGTTACTAGCGTGTTGCTAGCATGATAGATTAGAAATAGTATTAGATAGAGTGAAAGCTTATATGAGTTTGAATGGGTTAGAATAGTACATAGAAGGGGAGCTTGATTGAGTCTAATAGGCTTCAGTGTGTTTAGATTTGAATGTTTGTCAGTTGGAGCTGGCAAGGTCTGGGCTCATCTGAACATTCCGTCACTGTAAATCTATGGGATTTTACGCAGTTTTAATCCTCATTTTTAGGAAAACCGTAAGTCGGATCAGTCTGAAGAGATATAGCAACCCGAGTCAGACCAGTCTGAAGGTCTGGGCCGAGTTTGGTGGTTCTAGCTTGAAAACTCTAGGAGGAGATACAATTTAAATTTTGGCTCAGAAGAATAATAATAATAAGCTTATATAGTAGATCAGTAAGTTGGCTTTTTCAAACCAACTTAATAATAAGTTTAAGAAGCAGATCAGTAGGTTGGCTCTCTCAAGCCAACCTAATAATAAGAAGTTTAAATAGGATTTCAGTAAGTTGGCTTTTTCAAGCCAACTTAAGTATGCAAGATAACAATAGTGATGCCTTGCCTTTGGCAAGCACCACTAATAAGTTTAAATAGCATTTCTCAAGCCAACTTAATTAAGATTTAATATGCAAAGAACTTATGCTGCTAACACTTTATTTCGATAGTCCACTTTAGACATTCTACTAACAGTAAGTAACTTTGCAACTACATGTCAACTAGCAGTCATCAGAGTATTAGTAGACTGTGTGCTTAATAACTTCTAACACTTTATTTTGATGGGTCCACAACATACAACATACTGAGTATTAGAAACTTTGCAAGTATATTCTACTGACCCTAAACCTACCCTACTGAGAGTTTGTAGACAAGTAGTTACAAATTTATGAGAATTAGTTGACATGTAGTTGACATGTAGTTACAAAGTTACTTATAGTTAGTAGAATGTCTAAAGTGGACTATCAAAATAAAGTGTAACCGTTATGCTTGATTGGGTTTAGAAAGTTTTCATTGTGTTGTCATTGTTATTTTTCAGACTGACTGATCAGAGCACAACCTACATTTTCCGCTGCACTTTTCACCTTGGTCAGTATTAAACAGTACAGTGACATTTTCATCACATTACCATAATTGTAGTTCCTGTGAACTAATGTGTCTGTTTCTGTTTCTTTTTTAGTTTCCCTGTGTTTTGGCTTTTTCTACAGAGAGCAGTTTATTTGTTCTTAGTACCTTCTGCTTGAAACATTGAAACATCATCAACACACACACACACACACACACACACAGACACACACACACACACACATGTTCGTTTTTGTGAAAAGTGGGGACATCCCATAGGCGTAATGGTTTTTATACTGTCCTTACTGTATGTGCTATTGCCCTACACCAACCCTACACCTAACCCTACCCCTTACAGGAGACTGTGCATTTCAACTTTCCCCAAAAAAACTAATTCTGAGTGATTTATAAGCGTTTTGAAAAGTGGGGACATGGGTCAATGTCCTGAGATGTCACCTTCACCTTGTAATACCTGTCATACCTTTGTCATTATACAAATCTATGTCCTGACTTTTCACAAAAACGCGTACACACACACACACACACACACACACACACACATACTGGTTTTTGTGGTTTAGCAGGACTTTGATGGCCAAACCAGTTGGATGGTGGTTTAAGGGGACACACCTTTCTTGATGTCGTACAGAAATTATAAAACTATCATAAATTTTGTTTTACTCTGCAGAACACAAATACCACTTTGGATTTTCTTTACACAGACAATAGAACGGATAATATGACAATATGATATTTTGGTGGTAAACAAGGACAGCCACGGCCCTCCTAAAATGTTCCCGCCTATTACATAATTGGGATTTATAGGGTCTTATTGATTTATGAGGACACTCGTTTTACACAAAACATGTCAGTTCTCTGGATTACAGGGACCAATGTGTTTTACTGGTACAAGACCATACACAACACACAAACATGTCAATATGCTGCATTATCAAGACTAAGGTGGTTAAAGAGCACCAGATCTTAAACACAATACACAACACAACAGGGACCAATGTGTTTTAGAAGTACTTTAATAACAACTTAAAATTGTGACTTATAAACAAATAAACAAACAAACAAACAAACAAAAAACTTAAGTGAAATCCACCAACTTAAAAAATAAATAAATAAATAGTGTAATCTTTCTATAAAAAAAAGGGATGCCACACAAAAACAAAAAATGAAATCCACCAACTTAAAAAAAAAAAAAAACAATAAATCAAAAGGCATGCCACGTTGTAAGTACCTCACTAAATGGATAGTAAACATGAGATTAACTCTCGGAGGACGGAATAAATGTTGCAGATGTGTAGAGAGACTGATTTATCTTTAAGGGACAGGTCATCCAAAAGATTGAGGAATTGACAGAATTGTCATTTTTTTGACAAACTAACAGTTGAACTTAAACAGATTTCTACTGTGAGATATCAGTATGAACTGCTGCCATAACAGTTTGCATTATGGAAAATAACAATAACAACAATCGAAGTGCTAATTATAATAGAATGGCATCAAAAGAGACACAGGATGTACTGTAACATCAGTTACTTTTGGTTTTCCTTTTTAAGCGAATTCCTCGATTTCGTACAAAATCCCGTATATTCTGTGCACTGCGTCTCTCCAAAACATACTTTAGTGAGTTCTAACACTATGTGAGCTCATGTACTTACAATTGCAATTTAAACCTCTGGTACCTTCAGGAATTTCAGTGGTGCTCTCAATGTGCATCTTCTGAACACCTGCAGAAAATCAGTCATATAATGATCAGGAAACATTAAAAAAAAAAAAAATCATTCATTCATTCTAAAGGACTTGGCCTGTTAAACATTTCTTTTTTAAACAGTCATTTATCAGTTTTTGCTTTAACATGATAGGTATCTGGCTATACCAATAGGTTGAGACTTATGGATGTGCCCAAATAGCCAATCCGTATTCGGAAAGGCACAGAAAATGAATAATGTGTTCTACGGAGCCACAAAAGGGACATGGTTAGCCGCTTCCTAGCAGTTGCCTGTTACATTACAGTACATAAAATGTCACTTACCACATAAACAGAGAGAGGTAAGGAGATATGACTGATAGGACAATGGTGAATGATTTGCAGATCATGAGCACCACTGACAAACATCTAATCTTGTGAAATGTGTGGTAAGTAGTGCCGCTCCGTAGTAGAGTACACTAAAAAATGCTGGGTTATTTTTTTTAAGCCAAGTGCTGGATCATTATATTGGGTTGTTTATAATATGTTCGAATTAAATCTTAACAAGACCGAGATCTGCAGGTCTGGCAGCGAGAAGAAGAGAAACCTTTTCGGGTACCCGGGAGGCAATGATCAAAGACAAGACACCAGTCTCGTTTAACCATAGCACTCAGCTTTTTAATAAGCATCAAGAGATATATATACAGACAAGGAAGAAGCGACTTCCCCATGTTATCACAGGGTCACGCTTGAGGACATATAAATCTCCTAAATATGGAACTATGATTTCCAAGTAATGCTTGCCAAGCAACTAGGCCAAAGATCAGAACATATTCCACTACATTAATGCACTTTTAAGCAAACATCCGTTGTGCAAGAGGATACAGATTGTTTTCAGCCAAAATCTAACATAATATTTTTACCCAGGTGCTGGGTTATTTTTTTTCCACCCAACCGCTGCGCCCTGTCTCCTATGCAACAAGCCAGGCCAGCAGCTGCAAACAGCAGCTCTTCACCGGCTGAGGTATCGCCAACACACCGGCACAAGAATTAGCGCTATTTCGGTAAAAAGCGATTACAGCGGACGGTTGAATAGACTTATAATGCTACTTTTAAAATGCTACATTTTTATGTCTAAAATGCGTGTTAAACAAGTTTAAAAGTATGCAATGTAGTAAACTATGCTGTATTCACTCAAATAAATTCAATGTGTCATGCATTTTGTGTGTTCTTTGTGTTCTTGGTTGATAACAAATGTCCATATTTTGATTGCTGTTGCCTATAGTAATTCTGTGTGTGATTTTTAACTTCCAGCCTATTATAAGCCAGCAATATAATAATTTTTAAACAATAGATGACTTAAATGTTTTTAACCACCATGCTGGACTGTTTTACTTAAGCCAACCAGCTGGGTCAAAATAACCGTGCATTTGTTCTGTCCAATATTTACCCAGCGCTGGGTTGCCAAATAACCCCAGTTGGGTTGTTTTTAACCCAGGATTTTTTAGAATGTAGGCTGTGTGATCGCAAATCTCAAAAGTGGAAGTAAAAAGCAAACGCGCATTCATAAGTGATTTCAATGTCCTGCATATTAAAAATGGCTCCCTGATGCCGCAATTTACCCAGATAGCAAAATTGCTGTGGCCCAGATCCGGCCCACACTTGACACTTTCATCTGGCCCACATACCGCGTGGAATGATGGCACTTGGGAGGTCCGCTCCTGTTTGCCAGATTTGGGCCACAATTAAGCCATAGCAATGCCGCATGTCAGCCAAAAACAAACAAACAAATGAAGCAGAACTGGCCCACATCTGGCCCAGACACCAAAATTGCTGTGGCCCAGATCCGGCCCACACTTGACACTTTCATCTGGCCCACATACCCTTTGAACTGTAAACTGTGGGCCAGATGTGGGCCAGTTCTGCTTCATTTGTTTTTTTTTTTTTTGGCTGACATGCGGCATTGCTATGGCTTAATTGTGGCCCAAATCTGGCAAACAGGAGTGGACCGCCCAAGTGCCATCATTAAACGCGGCATGTGGGCCACATGAAAGTGTCAAGTGTGGGCCGGATCTGGGCCACAGCAATGTTGGTGTCTGGGCCAGATGTGTGCCAGTTCTGCTTCATTATTTTTTTTTATGGCTGACATGCGGCATTGCTATGGCTTAATTGTGGCCCAAATCTGGCAAACAGGAGCGGACCGCCCAAGTGCCATCATTTCACGCGGTATGTGGGCCAGATGAACATTATGGCACTTAAGGCAGTCCACTCCTGTTTGCCAGATTTGGGCCACAATTAAGCCATAGCAATGCCACATGTAACCCAACAACAAACCAAATAAACCACACCTGGCCTCAGTTGATTTTTATACAAACCCTGGTCTTTCCCAACATTCCTCATGCAGCATGGAATAGTGGCACTTTTGCAATGCACTCCTGTTTGCCAGATCTGGTCCACAAGTAGGCCAGTTGTTCAGCCACATGTTAGCCAAGAATTACATAAATAAACCATAACTGTGTGTTTTTGTGTGTGCATGCTGTGCCATATCATTGACCCTAAGACATATAAACTAAAGGGAAATGTAAAAATGCCCCCGTTTTATGTTAAGAGAAGTTACAACAGATGATTTAAACACATTTTTGAAATCATTTGCATTATTTATTAATATTGTCAAAGAACAACCAAGTGCAAGTTTCCATTTTCAAAACTGGAAAGCAATCTAAAAAAAAAAAAATAGTAATAATGAACAAACACAAAATATGTGCATATAAAGCATCTTAGAACTAAAAAAAAAACAAAACATGTTTCCAGTTGGTCATCCAAAAAAACAAAAACAAAAAACAGACAACGCAGAAGTAAACACACTAGAAAACATTGGCAAATGGAGCCATCCAAAATTAAAGAATTTGACCTCCTTGACTGGGCCCATCTGTGTCATCATGGCAATCTTGCAAGCCTTTATTGGATACACACACACAAAAAAAAAAAAACACTGTTGATTCAGTAACAGAATGCTGATTTTACAATAGTGTTTTAATAGCAATAGCACATTAATACTGAATGGGGAAAAAATGGACTGGAACTACCAGTGCATTAAACAGTTTGGTAACTCTAAGGCCTTAATTGTTAACATTAATTAATGTATTAACTAGTATTAACTAACATGAACTGCATTATTTATTAAGCTTTTTTAATGTTACAGTCATTCACTGTTTGTTCATGTTAGTTCACAGTGCATTAACTAATGTTAACAAATACAACTTTTGATTTGAATAATGCATTAGGGAGCGTCACAATTAGAGATCGACCGATATATGATTTACCGATATTTCCCCGTATTTAGCATTTTTCCATAATCGGATATCGTTTTGTAATATCGGATTCACCAATAAACGCCGAGGGGAGATGAGACAACAACAACGGCGTGCAGGTACTTGATTTGCTGTAGTTAGTAAACTATTTAATATTACAGTCATTAATGCACAAATTAGATGTATTACATAAATGCCTGATATGTAGTTTATGCAACTTGGCCCTATAAGAAATACGATAAATAAGATACTCTGTCAAGCCCTGTCCCTATAAAGATGTAACTTTGCGTGAAATAACACAGCCATGAATTAGCGCATGTTGGAAATAAAAGCGCAGAATTGAATTCTCTCTCTGTGGTCTATTAGTCTCGTGAAGTCGGAGTCACGTAGATAATCCATCAAGTCCTCTCCCAATAAAGACGTAACTTTGCATGAATTAAATAATACAGCCATGAATGATTGCATGTTGGAAATAAAAACATTTGAATTTAATTCTCTCTCTGTTGTCTATATGCTCATCATTAGTCTTGTGAAGCCGCTTCATATTGCAGTTCACTCAGCTGGTTGATGCTCAAAAAATGCTCAGCACGGCCACTGCATGTAACTTTTAACAAGATTCACTTTTTTGAAGCACCCTAAATTGTATTAACACTTACTATATAACCATTATTTTGTTTATAAACATCTAAATTAATACAACTCTATGGAAATTCTCTGCAATCATTCGCAGTTTGAGTATAGTTCTGTGTAAATGCAAAGATAAACCGCACTGTCAGCAGCATAATTTAGAATGACAAAAAATATAGCATGCCAGTTGAGAAATGCAATAAAAACACGCTTGTTATATCCAATATCCAGAGAATATTATTCAGTGAATTAACATTATCCAGTAATTATTCTTCACTCTTTAGCCTATTTAACAGCTTATAAACCTACTAAAACTGTAGTTAAAAATGAAGTTGATATGACTCTTGTCCTTTATTTATTTTCTCCATTTGAAAACATTATACATTCTACATTTATTTTGCTTACTTCTAATATTAGTGTTGCTGCTAAAGCTTTTTATAAATAAAATGTTTTTTATTGTTGTAATACGAAGATTAAATTTAACATGACAGGGCTCTAGACTGCGACCAAAATGGTAATTTTTTGCGAGTTAAAATTTGACGTGGTCGCATTTGTACGAGTGCATGATCTGCGCTGCTCCAAAGTGTCTGCTTCATACAGCGTGTGCTGCCAGCCGCAGCACATTGTAGAAGGAGTCAGATCTCACTGATCACGTGAAGAGAGGTGAATTTGAAAGTGAACGAGAATACTTCTTGTGCGCAAAAAAACAAACAAAAATAATGACTTTATTCCACTATTCATTTTCGGCTGCTTAGTTCTATGTTTAGTTCAAGTAATTTCACATAGTTTAACTGCGCAGCGCATCACACACATGACCATGTCGGCCAATAGTGAGCCTGCACGTAACGTAGAACCCGCAGTTACACTACGTGAACTTGATTGAACCAAGTAGCCGAAAATGATAGTGGAATAAAGTTGTTGTTTTGTTTGTTTTTGCGCATGAAAATTATTCTCATCGCTTGATAACTTATGGTTGAGTCACTGTTGTCACTTGGACTATTTTAACAATGTTTTCAATACGTTTTCTGGGCGGGCAAGTTTCAATCCCTTAGAAGCCGGGAGGAGTGATCCAGCTCTCAGATTTCATCATAAATATCTTAATTTGTGTTCCGAAGATGGACGGAAGTCTACGGGGTTGGAACAACATGAGTAATTACTTACAGAATTTTCATTTTGGGTGAACTAACCCTTTAACTAATGTTAAAGTTTTACCAATGTTTTAATGTATACCTTGCAGCCAATCAGAATCAAGTATTCAGACACCATGCTATACACATATAGCAAAACACAATGTAACTGACTTACAGGTGTCTTGGGACCTCCTCCGTTTCTCCCTTTCTCTTCTCCCTCCGTCTCGGTCACTTGACAGATGAAGCCATTTTTTAATAAATGTTTCAATTTCTTGATCAGTGGCCGCAGCTGTAAGTCTATTGTTTCTGACAGTTCCTAAAAATATATAACATTGTAAATGCAAGGATGGATTAGACAACTTTTGAAAATCTTAGCAGACAAGCAGTAGCCAAGTGCATACTTTGCCAGTGCCACTGTAAAGAACATTTTGGCCACGGACAAGGACACTCTTTGTTTCCAGATGCCCAAAATGCACAAGTTTAACCTTTTTTTTAGCAAACCAGGGTGACTAGGAACATGGAATTGTATAGCTATGATTTCTTGTTTCAGAGGAGTTTAAATATGAGGAAACACAAAGGCCAAATTCCCTTAATCATCCATCACTAGGGATGTCAACGATTAATCGACGATCGATTAATTGTCGATAATACATTTAATCGATACAACTTATCAATCATCGATTAAGCAGGTCTTCATGCACGTGCGTGCTGCTCAACCGCAAAACATGTATAGCGAGCACGCCGGAGTTATGTTTGGGACCATTTTACACCTTAATCATGCATTTTGCACTCAATTATGTCACAGAACTTTTGCTGTGTTATTGTAACAATGAGCTCTCAAACACAAAACCACAACAATCTAAAAACACAAACAAAAACTGATTTTGCACGGGCACTTTGCCATCATTTGTAGTAACCTATTTACAAACTGTTTGCTCAAGCGTAGCATTTTCTCGATGTTTAGCATACTAAAAACACAATCAAAAACTGATTTTGCACGGGCATTTTGCACTAGTATTAAACAAAGATAAACAATAGATAAAAAAGATAAACAATTAAATAAAAAGATACACATTATATAGGCCTAGTGCTTTAATTTCAGGAGGGTCAACTAACATTACTGTTCAGGTATGGTCTAAAAATTAATTATAATAAAGTAATCAAATATAAAATAATACTGCATAGTTTATCATAGATAGATTAATGCTTATTAAGTTGGCTTGAGAAAGCCAACTTACTGAAATCCTATTTAAACTTATTATTATTATTATTAGGTTGGCTTGAGAAAGCCAACTTACTGAAATGCTATTTAAACTTATTAAGTTACTGATATTGTACTTAAACTTATTATTATTATTATTATTATTAAGTTGGCTTGAGAAAGCCAACTTACTGATATTGTACTTAAACTTATTATTATTATTATTATTATTATTAAGTTGGCTTGAGAAAGCCAACTTACTGATATTGTACTTAAACTTATTATTATTATTATTATTATTAAGTTGGCTTGAGAAAGCCAACTTACTGATATTGTACTTAAACTTATTATTACTATTATTATTATTATTATTATTATTATTATTCTTTTTCTGACTAAAATTTCTGACTGCTACTCCTCTAGAGCTTTAACTCTACAAACTCCAAACTCAGCCCAGATCTTCAGACAATCACGCCGGGTGTGCTATATCTTTTCTAACTGATCCGACTTACGGTTTTCATAAAAATAAAGATTAAAAATCATAAAAATCCCATAAACTACATTGAAAAGTCTTGGCTCATCTGAACATTCCGTCAAACTCCAACTGTCAAAATTTAAATCTAAACACACTGAAGCCCATTAGACTCAATCAGACTTCCCTTCTATGTACTATTTCTAACCCAATCAAACTCATCTATCTATCTATCTATCTACTATATCTACTATCTATCTATCTATCTATCTATCTATCTATCTATCTATCTATCTGTCTATCTATCTATCTATCTATCAGTCTATCTATCTATCTATCTATCTATCTATCTATCTATCTATCTATCTATCTATCTATCTCTCATCTATCTATCTCTCTATCTAAAGGATATTCACTCTCCATTCATTCTTTATCTAACACACACACACACACACACACACACACACACACACACACACCACACACACACACACACACGCAAGTACACGCACACACACACACACAAGCAAACATACCTTCCCTATTTAACACACACAAACACACGCACACAAGAAATAGACATAAAATGTGAAGATTGAAAGAGTAATTGTAAAACATTTATAAATTTTTTATCATACAAATAATATATCTTTTTTTTTTTTTTTTTTTACTTCTCATCTATACATTAATGCTGTGTTTTGGGAGATATGAAGTACTTTTGTACCTGTTTACCACAAAAATCCTCAACTACACCATTAGCTTGCATGTGAAATATTACAGTTTTATGAATAAATCTCTTAAATGATGATCTAAATTTAATTTAAATTGTTTCTGGATATTGATCTCGGTGTTAGGTGTACAATACTGCCATCTGGTGGTTAGAGAAAAACTTGTAGAAATCACAGATTTTGAAAGAATAGTGTAATGACCATATATATCCAGCAGAGGCCCATAGAGAGCCATTCATTTTTCTGGAAGTGGTCAACTCCTCTCACAAATTTTCTGCTATATATTTAGTAATTATATATTTAAACATTATAAAATACACAACTTTTATGAATATATTTTGTAATTATATATTTAAACATTATAAAATACATTAAAAACTGTATAAGTGCTCGCTTTTGCAATATGCCACATAAATTTGCAGAAATGCCACACAAGTTGTCACTAAAACTTGATTGCAGGTACATATTTATTTCAATCTAAAAAGTAAAATATAAATTTATTTTTTTACATAAATGTAGAAACGAAAAAACCTAAACTAAAAAACAACTGCAATAAGCAGATATGAATGGTGGGTATGTGTGTTAGAGAGAGAGTGTGTGTGTGTGTGTGTGTGTGTGTGTGTGTGTGTGCATGTGTACGTACGTGAGTGAGTATGCTCGTTCCACATTGCATTTGTGCTCTAGTATCAGGCTTTAATTTTGTTTGTGGACATTTTCAGATTTATGCAGAATTTATTGATTTTATTTGCCAATTTCTATAAAAATGCTCTTTGTTGCAGTCACACATGTGTGTTTTTGTATGTGTGTGTACGCGTCTTTTCTACATTGCATTTGTGATCTAGTACCAGGCCTTCATTTCTGTGTGAAAATTTTCAGACCTATGCTGGATTTATTATTTTTTGACAAATTAAAAAAAAAATATATAGATTTTTTCGTATTTCCCATTCATTTTCAATTGGGGTCATATTGACCACAAAGACCATATTAGTAAAAAAAAATAAACAATTACATACCTTCAGAACAACCGAATCAAGCCCTTTTTTTTTTTTTTTTTTTTTTTTTTAATGTGAATACAGATAGAAAATGTTGAAAAGTCACAAAATCTTATTCCACTGAGATGAAGGGAAACATTTTTTAACTAAAGAAAGTTGATTGTGGTCATACTGATCCAATACTATTTCTAATCCATTCAAACTCATCTATCTATCTATCTATCTATCTATAGGACATTCACTCTCCATTCATTCTTTATCTAACACACACACACACACACACACACACACACACACACACACATACGCGTTTTTGTGAAAAACTGGTACGTATGAAAAATACATCACATATGGGGACATGCCTTTCTAAAGCTGCTAGAGCCAAGCTGAAAACAGTTTTAGGTTGTCAATAGTCTTGTTATGACAGCCATCTGTTGAGATTTTCATTTAAAGCATATTTTTGCACAACCTGATTTTTTACCCACATATAAGGACAAATATTAATTTCATCACCTTTCAGGACATATAACACACACATACACTGATGTCTAAATCATACCTCCATATTGGTCCCATGGTGAAAAGTGAGTCCTAAACTACACACACATACACTAATGTCTAAATCATTTCTAGGCTACATATTGGCCACATAGTGAAGAGTGAGGGAGTTAAGAACAAGATAATCATACTGATTAAAAAGATTGTTTTGCTGTGAAGTACAGAGTTTGACTGGAGACGCAATAAAATAAACTTTCACAGCGGTCATCACAAGCTGTCTATATGATCTGCAGTTCTTAGTTCTAAACATGCTGAAATAAAACACCCACTAAAAAACTATTTGTTTTGCATTGATAGTGCTCGTCCAGACACTCACTAAAACAAGGTATTCATCAAAGGGCAACCTATTACTTAAAGTATAGATCCACTACTGAATTCACAAGAATGGTTTTATTGCTTTAGCAACAAGCAACATTTATTATAAAACAGTATCCCAAATACATACATGCATACATACATACATACATACCTACCTACCTACATACCTAGTCGTGGCCAAAAGTTTTGAGAATGTCATAAATATTAATTTTCACAAAGTCAGCGGCTTCAGTGTTTTTAGATATTTTTGTCAGATGTTACTATGGTATACTGAAGTAAAATTACAAGCATTTCATAAGTGCCAATGGCTTTCATTGACAATTACATTAAGTTTAAGCAAAGACTCAATATTTGCAGTGTTGACCCTTCTTTTTCAAGACCTCTGCAATTCGTCCTGGCATGCTGTCAATCAACTACTGGGCTACATCCTGACTGATGGCAGCCCATTCTTACATAATCAATACTGGGAGTTTGTCAGAATTTGTGGGTTTTTGTTTGTCCACCCGCCTCTTGAGGATTGACTGCAAGTTCTCAATGGGATTAAGTTCTGGGGAGTTTCCTGGTCATGGACCCAAAATTTCAATGTTTTGTTCCCCAGGCCACTTACTTATGACTTTTGCCTTATGGCAAGGTGCTCCATCATGCTGGAAAAGGCATTGTTCGTCACCAAACTGTTCTTGGATGGTTGGGAGAAGTTACTCTCGGAGGATGTTTTTGTGTCATTCTCAAAACTTTGGTCTCCTAAAGTTGATTCAGCTGTGGGATCAGGGCACCTCCAGTGCAGAGCTTGCTCAGGAATGGCAGCGGGCAGGTGTGAGTGCATCTGCACGCACAGTGAGGCCAAGACTTTTGGAGAATGGCCTGGTGTCAAGAAGGCCAGCAAAGACGCCACTTCTCTCCAAAAAAAACATCAGGGACAGATTGATCTTCTGCAGAAAGTATCGTGAATGGACTGCTGAGGACTGGGGCAAAGTCATATTCTCCGATGAAGCCCCTTTCCGATTGTTTGGGGCATCTGGAAAAAGGCTTGTCAGGAGAAGAAAAGGTGTGCGCTACCATCAGTCCTGTGTCATGCCAACAGTAAAGCATCCTGAGACCATTCATGTGTGGGGTTGCTTCTCATCCAAGGGAGTGGGCTCACTCACAATTCTGCCCAAAAACACAGCCATGAATAAAGAATGGTACCAAAACACCCTCCAACAGCAACTTCTTCCAACAATAGTTTGGTGAAGAACAATGCATTTTCCAGCACGATGGAGCACCGTGCCATAAGGCAAAAGTGATAACTAAGTGGCTCGGGGACCAGAACGTTGAAATTTCGGGTCCATGGCCTGGAAACTCCCCAGATCTTAATCCCATTGAGAACTTGTGGTCAATCCTCAAGAGGCGGGTGGACAAACAAAAATCCACTAATTCTGACAAACTCCAAGAAGTGATTATGAAAGAATGGGTTGCTATCAGTCAGGATGTGGCCCAGAAGTTGATTGAGAGCATGCCCAGTCGAATTGCAGAGGTCCTGAAAAAGAACGGCCAACACTGCAAATACTGACCCTTTGTATAAATGTCATGTAATTGTCGATAAAAGCCTTTGAAACGTATGAAGTGCTTGTAATTATATTTCAGTACTTATTTCAGAAACAACTGAAACCAATATCTAAAAGCAGTTTAGCAGCAAACTTTGTGAAAACTAATATTTATGTTATTCTCAAAACTTTTGGCCACGACTGTACATACCTATGAAAACATTCAGTATTAGGCAATGGAACTGGGGTCCCCGAACTGATGCCGTAAAATTTGTTTGTTTTGAACAATTCTTGCTAAAATCAAAGAGGGCTTTATAAAGCCTTAAACGCAAATTGATTTAACAACGTATAAATGTATAGAAAAATGTCATACTGATTAAAAAGATTGTTTTGCTGTGAAGTACAGAGTTTGACTGGAGACGCAATAAAATAAACTTTCACAGCGGTCATCGCAAGCTGTCTATATGATCTGCAGTTCTTAGTTCTAAACATGCTGAAATAAAACACCCACTAAAAAACTATTTGTTTTGCATTGATAGTGCTCGTCCAGACACTCACTAAAACAAGGTATTCATCAAAGGGCAACCTATTGCTTAAAGTATAGATGTACTACTGAATTCACAAATATTAATTTCATCACCTTTCAAGATATATAAAAAAAAAAAAAAAAAAAAAAAAAAAACACAACATACACTAATGTCTAAATCATTTCTAGGCTACATATTGGCCACATAGTGAAGAGTGAGGGAGTTAAGAACAAGATAATCATACTGATTAAAAAGATTGTTTTGCTGTGAAGTACAGAGTTCGACTGGAGACGCAATAAAACAAGCTTTTCACAGCGGTCATCACAAGCTGTCCATTATTGCTGTAGCAACAAGCAATATTATAAAACAGTATCCCAAATGCCGAAACAAACAAACATGTGAAAACATTCAGTATTAGGCAAATGGAACTGGGGTCCTGGAACTGATGCCCTAACAATTTTGTTTTGAACAATTCTTGCTAAAATCAAAGAGGGCTTTATAAAGCCTTAAACGCAAATTGATTTAACAGCGTATAAATGTATAGAAAAATCTGTCCTACCGACTCTGTTGTCTTTTCAAAGCAGCAATTCTGTTATTAATATAAAACTTAATAGCAGACCACTCTCTGTTTTTCAGTGCCTGAGGTTCGGCCAGCAGGCATGAGACACAGTCCATCTTCCCAGGCACTCGACAGCTGCGTATGAAATGCATCATATGCTTTTCAACCGCTCCAACCTCTTCTTCCGAACACTTCCTTTTGACACTGACTTTTGAGCCTAATAAAAAATAAATAAATAAATGTAATTCCTGAAATACAAGGCAAATCAGTCAAAGCCAGAGAAAAGAAAGATGCATAAAATATTGTTACATAACGCTAATAATACTCAGTTTTTGAGAGCACCATGTCTCAAAAGGGCTCAAGATACTGTATATATCTATAAATGTGATGCATCTACAGCAAGTTAGTTCAGCAACAACTCCCTTTCCACCAAATTACTGAAGTCTAAATCATACCTACATATTAGGACCATGGTGAATACAGAGTCTTGAGCTACACACACACACAGATGTCTAAATCATACCTACATATTAGGACCATGGTGAATACAGAGTCTTGAGCTACACACACACTCACTGATGTCTAAATCATACCTACATATTAGGACCATGGTGAATACAGAGTCTTGAGCCACCCACACACACACTGATGTCTAAATCATACCTACATATTAGGACCATGGTGGATACAGAGTCTTGAGCTACACACACACTCACTGATGTCTAAATCATACCTACATATTAGGACCATGGTGAATACAGAGTCTTGAGCCACCCACACACTCACTGATGTCTAAATCATACCTACATATTAGGACCATGGTGAATACAGAGTCTTGAGCCACCCACACACTCACTGATGTCTAAATCATACCTACATATTAGGACCATGGTGAATACAGAGTCTTGAGCTACACACACCTCACTGATGTCTAAATCATACCTACATATTAGGACCATGGTGAATACAGAGTCTTGAGCCACCCACACACACTGATGTCTAAATCATACACATATTAGGACCATGGTGGATACAGAGTCTTGAGCTACACACACACTCACTGATGTCTAAATCATACCTACATATTAGGACCATGGTGAATACAGAGTCTTGAGCCACCCACACACTCACTGATGTCTAAATCATACCTACATATTAGGACCATGGTGAATACAGAGTCTTGAGCTACACACACACTCACTGATGTCTAAATCATACCTACATATTAGGACCATGGTGGATACAGAGTCTTGAGCTACACACACACTCACTGATGTCTAAATCATACCTACATATTAGGACCATGGTGAATACAGAGTCTTGAGCTACACACACACACTCACTGATGTCTAAATCATACCTACATATTAGGACCATGGTGAATACAGAGTCTTGAGCTACACACACACTCACTGATGTCTAAATCATACCTACATATTAGGACCATGGTGAATACAGAGTCTTGAGCTACACACACACTCACTGATGTCTAAATCATACCTACATATTAGGACCATGGTGAATACAGAGTCTTGAGCTACACACACACACACACACACACACACTCACTGATGTCTAAATCATACCTACATATTAGGACCATGGTGAATACAGAGTCTTGAGCCACCCACACACACACACTCACTGATGTCTAAATCATACCTACATATTAGGACCATGGTGAATACAGAGTCTTGAGCTACACACTCACTGATGTCTAAATCATACCTACTGTGACGGGGTGGAAGAATCACGCGACAAGGAGAGCTCAAGTGAGTACCCCGGAGGGTGGATTTTATTAACAATAAGTGAAGTTGACGGTGAAAAGGTGTCAGGCTGGCGTGAAGTGGTGCTCTTTGTGTGCGTTTCCTCGTGGTGCGGTGAGTTAGGCGCGGGGCTCTCGTCAGAGCGGCTCGGTCACTCGCTGGCTTCTGAGGAAAGGGAAAAGAGACAACACACATTAGTCTTCAGCCTCGGCGTAATGCTCTCCCTCGTGCAGCC
>CM056141.1:38019942-38069942 GCA_029620275.1 Acrossocheilus wenchowensis | reverse complement strand
CTGGTACCGTGACGTTTTCATTTTTTTAGTACCGACTTGGTACCGAAGTACCGGGTCTTTTGACAACACTACTTAGGACCATGGTGAATACAGAGTCTTGAGCTACACACACACACACTCACTGATGTCTAAATCATGCCTACATATTAGGACCATGGTGAAGAGTGAGTCCTAAACTAATCTTCTAATTAAACATGGATACCTTGTTTGAGATGGGCATCGTCCAGGTCTACCGCGGAGGGAGATTTAGGTCTACCCACATGTGCTTTATTGGAGCCTATAATGAAGCATTTCAATAATCAATCATTCAAGTCTTTACCTGAATAATAAGAACATGCCAATGCTTTGTGCTACTTTGCAAGGCTATGTTAATTCTCTTAATATTGCACTCCGGTATCTTAATAAATGTGGTATTCTTATGACTTTAACTTAAAAAGCAGACAAAGATTAGCAGAGGCCAAGACTTTAGTCAAGTTACTATACGTTTTCTTATACCCTGGTTGGCCTTTTTCTTTGAAGACACTTTGAGTCCCTCGTCTTGAGGTCCCTCATCTTGCAGGTTGCCTGCTGATAGTGGAAAAAACCAGCAACAATCTAAAGTACAGAACAGTGACTCATGCAATTGCTGAAATGTACACTTCCTATCCAGCGTAATTATCCAGAGTAATGGAGTAAAGGCAGAGCTGGAGGAATAATAATGTATAGAACTAGAATAAACGCATGTACCATTCACATGATCCTCATACTCTTGACTTCTGCAGCTTGAAGTTTGCGCTTCTGCCTCATCACTGGAACTGTTGCTAGACACATCCATTTCATCTGATTAAGACAAAAGCATAAAGCGGTTGAATGCAACTATCACACCATTTCTACTTCATTTTCTCTCAATGTGGCCCATTAAAAAAATCTGTGAAACTAAACTACATTCTAGTACATTGTTTCTGTATTAAATTACTTGCCAATGTCTGATATTTTAGCAAATATTGACAACACTCCTAATACTCTACAGAATATACATTGTGAAAAACTAATCATGATTACCGATTGTGTTAAATGCATATTACACAATTATATTCACCTTGTGGATCTATTGTTATACCATCTAATCCTTTACCCTGGAGTTCAGGCAGTTTCCCTTTTTCCATTGCAATGAGGAGTTTACTAATCTTTGCAAGCTGTAGAGTGCTTTCAGGGAGGCGGTAGAACTCCCGATGAACTCTGATATCATGGCCAAGGAAGTTGGCCAGTTGATCCATCTCATTGTCTTTTAGGTTTAATACTGTGGACAATGTAGCTACTTGCTTACGTAGCTTTGTTGAGCAAAGAGCATCTGGATGCTTTGCTCCACTGGCTTGGGCGTACTGGCGAATGCAGTCTCCACCACGATAATGAGACAGAGCACCTGGACGAGCAAACAAATGCTGGTTTTCCACAGGAACTTGACACTTTTCTCTCATGTTTATAAGGAGATCCATGGCCACAACCATATTGGGGGTCAACAACACTGGTACCTTCCTCCCCCTCTTACCACGTATTTCCACCCTTTGGAAGTACCCACAAAGCTTCTTCTCAAAGTCACTGAGTCCCACAGCGATATCTTTGTGTATTGGTGCCTGGTCTCTAGACGTGTAAGATTGAATATTCATTTTGGAAACTTCACCCTCTCTTCGTCTATTAAAAATAACGATCTGTGTTAGAATGAGTTTGCAAAGATTGGCAAAGTTTTTTTCATTTGGTTTTTCTTGTAGGGCATCCACATACTCCTGCTGTTTTGAGTTCAAAAATGAGTGCAGTGTTTTGACATCCTCTGTAAATGGTAGGACTTGTGGCTTATTCCATGCAGCTTCACCCAGAGTAGTCAGTGCAGCTGCAGACACTACCTCATTCCATTTGGTTTCATACAAACGTCTGAAGTTTCGTGCAGATTCTGCAGCAGTGTCGCGTCCTGACATCAGTGCATTGCATTCTACGGAGTTGGCAATTTTCACCAAGCTGTGTCCAAGCTTCAGTGCCAGTGATGGAATCTTGTAGGTGTTTGTCTCCTCACTGAATCCTGCCACTGCTCTTACTGCTTTTATAACGTGAGGAAAGTTGCAGGGTTGGATGAAGTCCTCCATATTACGAAGGGGTGTCAGTGACCTGGCGGTGATGAGCAACCTTGCTACTTCCCTCATTTTCTGCTTAATGTAGTAATTTCTTCCTGAATGTGACTTCAGCCTGTTGTACATCTGCTCCCCCAAAAGAAGAATGTATCGATCATTTCTGACAACATTTGAAACTTCATCGTTCACCATCTCACAAGCAATGGTCCATAGACTTTTGCTAACATCCACTGGTGGAGGAAGGGTCAAGCTGTTTATATTGACTGAACTCTCTTCTCAATTGTGCGGTTTTCATTTTTGGGGTTCTGGGGGCATGTTCGGATGTGTCTCCATAGTGTCTTTCTGTTGTACAGACCTTGACAGTGGATACAGTGAGTGAAGTCATAGGTAGATTTTACTTCTTTGGGCCGTCTGCAAGCAACCATTTCCCCAATTCCGGCTTTTGAAACTGCAGCATTATGGGCAAAGTTCCCTCTACTTTTCAAAAGGCATAATCTCACTCTTCTTTCCTTTGACCTTTTATCAAAGCTGAATGCCTTAGCTACCTCAAGTTCACTGCGATGAACAAACTCCAAGTGCCGTGCAATTTTAGAGTATGGCTTCTGACAATAGGCACAATATTGTATCTTCTTGTATCTATTTTTTTGCACTTTAGTAGGCATCGGTGTCACAGATGTGGAAAGGTGATAGGATGAGCTTGTACTCGTGTCTGTTGTACTCTTAAACTCTTTAGCAGCTCCCTTCACTGGCTCAGCATGACAGATAATTAGTTCTTTACTTTCACAGCTGTCGTCTGATGAGCTACTGTCTGTATCAGGAACATATTCATTGTCACTGTAGTCAGAAAAGGAGGATTCCTCACAAGATATCTGTGGGGAAAGGATACTGTAATAAATGCCCTTATGAGGTATATAAAGCATATTCATACTGAAAGCCATTTCAATGCCCCCACCAAAAAAAAAAAAAAACACTAGCACATACCTCAGATTCATCATTCTGTGAGTAATCAGTCACCCCTCTTTCAGTTTCAAGTGTTCTTGTTGACAGTTGTTCATTGCGTGGAGTACATTTTTCATGATGTTCTTTCAGTCTGTTTACCCGGGCAAACCTATATAGTACCTGTGGTTTATAAATGGGTAGTTCAGAACTTGAAGTAGGTTGAAATTTTCAGTAACACTTTCTATGAAGCCCATATTTATAATACATAAGGGTATTCTTAACCCCTTAACTGTCACTCACAGTTTTGAACAGAGACATTATACACTTTGTGCAGAATTATTAGGAAAGTTGATATTCTGGTCATTTTTTTTCCAAGAACATTTTACAAATTCCAAACCACAATCTTAATAACTAATATTGATTTTGTATTTAATCATTTATAAGTAATTTATAATTGTCCATGAAGGGTGATAGTCAGAAACTTATTTCAGGTGTGCAGAATTATTAGGCAGGTTTTCCTTTACAGATAAAATGAGCCAAAAAAAGAGATTGAACAAGAATAAAAGTTAAAAAAAAACGAAATGCCCATGAGAAGGATGCAATACTAATGCAATAATAGAATTAGCAAAGTTAAGGCATGATCATTGGGCAGAGAAATGCTCATTGGGTCAGCAAGGTCAGAAAAAACAGGTGGAGAGGAAAAGACAGGTTCACTGCAAAAGAATTAGGAATTAATGTCAAGAATTAGGTGAGAAACCATCAGGAGCCATTTAGTCTCCAGCACCATCATTTTACAGAACTGCAACCTTCCTGGAGTCTCCAGAAGTGCAATGTGTCAGGTTCTCAGAGACTTTGCTTGGGTAAAACATTTAAAATGGCCCTCACTCAATAAGAATAACATGCTGAAGTGTTGTGAAATACATGAAGACTGATTTTGTATAGGCTTTATGGACGGATAAGTTGAGAGTGACTCTTGAAGGACCAGCATCACATCCTCTTGTGCCACTGTTTGAAGAATTTATCTTCCAGAATCTGGCAGCAAGTTTTGGGAGCTCATTTCAGTTCATCTCCTATCCTGAAAAGTCGGTCTTGCAGGATTGATTAAAAATGAGCTCCTAAAACTTACTCCCAGATTCTGGAAGATAAATTTTCAATGAGTAAGCTAGCCTATTTTATCATCACAGAACATCATGCAGTGATGAGCTATGAAATTATTGCGGGGCAATAATTTCATGTAATTTTAATAATAAAAGTAATCTAATAATAGGCCTAATTAGGAGTGGGCGATATGGCAAAAATATCATCACGTGTTTGGTTTTTTATTGAAACAGGTCTATTAATTTATACAATGAATTATAGGCCTATAATTATTATTAACACTGTGGTCAATGAAATTTCACAGCAGCTTTATTTCAGGCACTGAGTTTCAAAAACAACCTGTTTAACCTGGCTAACCAAGTTTCTGATGGGGCTACCATCAAGCCCCGCCCTAGCGCCGCCACTGGTACCACCTCCGCCGCATTTTGAGCCAGGAAAAACCCTGACCTAAGCCTACTATTACTCTAATAAGAATTAGTTGATGTAGTTAATCATCCACACCAATAATCCATAAGACAAACACACGTTTGTTTTTGTGAAAAGTGGGGACATCCCATAGGCATATATACCTCAATATACCCATTGTGCCTTATCAGAAGATCAAGAGCTTGACAAACCAAAAGTGTCTACCTGTTCAGTTGGCTTGGGACTCCAGTTCATTTTGGTAGAAAAGCATGTACCCTCTTCTGATGGGGTGTTCTCCTCACTGTGAGAGACCGCTTGCTTCGCCTGTAAAGAGAACAGCATCCACTGTGAAAAAACACACTATTCATTTCACACTGGAGAAACATCAGGACACCCACACACACACACGTGGCATGTTTCACACCACATCAATGTCAGTACGGTGGACATACTCTCATCACACACTCATGGAATCCTCAAACAACGTCACAGTTTAAAAATGAGGACAAAATATGGAATGTGAACATTGTATGGTATAGTAATAAAAAGCTAGACACTTTTGTAAAGAGAGGACAGAATTCACTTAGTAAACTACAATACATGAATAGTCAAGATCCGTAAAATTAATGCGGTTGCATAAAGTACAAGTCAAAACGGTGTTAAGATCATGTAAGGACGATTGGCTGAACTGTATCGAGTTCAGTGACTGGTGTTGATATGGGCAACCAATGGTCATCTCGATTTGGTTAGTGCTTTTGCCATCGGTCCATGCAACAAGGGTTTAGTGCAAGAGATCTAACCTGAGAATGGTTCTCCATCGTGTCAGAAGCTGTGGATGAATTGTCACGGTTGCGGTCGGTGCATTGGTCACTATTTGAAGGCCTGGGTTCAGACAAATGATTCTCAATCTGATTAAATAAGAACATAAACATTAGATCAGGGTATAAACAACCAGTTACAACGACAATCAACAGCAAATGGATCTGTAACTCTCTTTACAGTCATCACTGTAACATGTGAAAGCATACAAAACACATTCCATTTGATTCCACACCAATAATCCATAATTAAGACAAACACACGTTTGTTTTTGTGAAAAGTGGGGACATCCCATAGGCATATATACCTCAATATACCCATTGTGCCTTATCAGAAGATCAAGAGCTTGACCAACCAAAAGTGTCTACCTGTTCAGTTGGCTTGGGACTCCAGTTCATTTTGGTAGAAAAGCATGTACCCTCTTCTGATGGGGTGTTCTCCTCACTGTGAGAGACCGCTTGCTTCGCCTGTAAAGAGAGAACATGTCCTGAATATTTGAAGATCATTTCAACAACAACAAAAAAATTGTGTATGACTGCACTATGTAATGCTGAGTCAATACTGCATTACTATTATTTAAGAGTCAGTCCAGAGACCGTTTAAGTTGTTCTGTTCAACACAAAGTCAACTAACACAACTCAACAATATCAAAACTAAACTATACTAACTAAATAGAGTCCTAATTACCAGAGTACGCCATGGCCAGTTTGAATCTCCGTAGTTGTATGTTAATTCTTGTCCTGAAGCTATGTTCTTAATTGAAAACAAACACAGATGTGGTTTGCCTTCAACACCTATTTTTCTCACTTTACAATTAGAAGTCTTGTAATTATCGTTCACTAGTCTCCCAAGTGAACCATCTTCTTTTGAGGCATCAATACTAAAATGGGACAGAGGAAAAAACATGAAATTTGTTTCCAATAAGCAAGTCAAAAATAGTCAGTCAAAATGGTTTCCAAAACCTACCACCATTGTCTTCCATTCCAGTCAAAGTCAAACAAGAAGGTATTTTCTGTTTCATTGTATCTATTCTGTCTTGTTTGGCTCTCCTCTTGGGAAATTAACTCCCCACGGTATTCAAGAATGAAGAATCCTTTGTCAATGGCCCCGCTAGCAAACACACCTCTACCTAAGAGATAGAGATAGAGATGGCATGGTGTTGAATATTAAGTGTCTCTGTAGAAATTAAGTGGTTCGTTATTCAATTGACCAGGGGTGTATTCCAGAAAGCATGGTTAACTTACCGTCAGATAAACCCTGAACTTTCGGTTGATTAACCCCAAACCTTGCTTACTCGAGGTATGTGGTTCCAAAAATGCGTCCGGGAGTAAGTTCATTAAACTCAGAGTACATTCCTGGTTGAGACTCAAGACATTCTCAACAGAGCGACAAATCTACGAGTCACTATGGAAACGGACGCTAAGAATAAGCGCGCCATACTGCTTTTTTCTTCTGTTCAAAGGTCATGTAGGCCTTACGCTTAGTGCATGTCGCCACCTAATTGATGGTTTTGCAATCTTTTTTTTTATTTTTCCCGTTTAATCTTTAATCCTTGAGAATAAGAATTATATTGTTTGTTTGATGCTAATTATATATCAAGTCATATCAGATATGTATTTTTATTATAGAAATACATTATAGAAAATGCCGGTCCATGTGCGAGATAATATAAATATATATAGGCTAATATAAATTAAACATTACCTTATCATAATAGTTTTATAATTTATACAGATAACTGTTATATTGCCAATAAAATATAACCATATTAGAGCAATATATAGGCTAACCTTATTACTTATATTTGCGCTTTATCATTAAATTTGCATATATATATATATATATATATATATATATATATATATATATATATATACATAACTGTATTGTAATGACATATAATATTGTGCGCTATCTGTCACGCCCACCGAAGGCTCGTCAGTAGACCATACACGCTCTGATAGCGCTGAAGTGAACTAACCCTGGAACAGAATCGGCTCCGGAGCAGGTTATCTTCAGAGAGCAAGTTGCTATGGTTACTTACATACCCAGTTATGTTTGAGGATTTGTGAGCGGATAACCTCAGCATTCGGTTCCAAAATCAGAGGTTACTTTCAGGGTATGTCACATAACCTGCTTTCTGGAATACACCCCTGGACTTTAAAGGGCATGCACACATTAATTACAGGACATGCAAACGTCTTCTAACATCTGATCAGTTTAAAACTATGTGAAAACTGCTCATTCGGTTGCACAGCCCACAACAGCAACAATAACTATTCAATGTAATGCAGCTTTACACACACACACACACACACACACACACACACACACACGTTTGTTTTTGTGAAAAGTGGGCACTCTCCATAGGCGTAATGGTTTTTATAGTGTACTTACTGTATGTGCTATTGACCAACCCTACCCCTTACAGGAGACTGTGCATTTCAACTTTCCCCCAAAAAAAACAAAAAAACACACCACACACTGTGTGATTTATAAGAGTTTTGAAAAGTGGAGACATAGGTCAATGTCCTGAAAAGTCATCTTCTCCTTGTAATGCCTGTCCAGGGCTCGACATTAACGCTTGTGTATGTTTTGGACAGGCAAGTGAAAGAGAAATTTACTTGCCCAATCAGACAAGTAAATTAAAAAGGTCAATACCAAAAACATTAATAACTGTCTTTATTTGTGATATAGCCTTTGTTATAGGGGTGTGCGATTATATATCGTTTGCGATAATTTCGTAATTGTTGTTTTAAGGAGTATATTGCAAGAATCAAACAAAACACACATACCCATGTCTTATATATTGTTGTCAAAATCAGTCAATTAGTGCGTGTGTGTATATTAGGGGTGGCACGGTACATGAAAAAACACCCGAACCGTTCGGTTCGCTTGTCTCGGTTCGGTTCGTGTGTGAGTCGCACGGTTCGACGCATGCGCAATGTAGCCCCGTCCTCAGACAGTTTTGCGCGAACACATATAGACTATGTGCTGATTCTGAACGCGTCTCTCACGTTGACTGAGTAGACTTTAAAGGCTTGCGCACTCAACTGTTTGCGAAAAGGAGCTTTGTGCTCGAGTACCCTAACGTTACCTCTCTCATTCGGCACAAATCCAAATATTGCATAATATTCCCATATTTGCGATGTAACGTATCTGAATGCGATTATTTATAATTTAAATGATAGGTTTTGTACTTCAGTCGCGTTCCTGTCACGGCAAAGAGTCCAGGATCCAAGTGCGAGTGCAAAGTAATCTTTATTAACCAGCCAAGGAACAGACAAAATCTCAAGCTGAGTGACGAGTATCCAAACTCCGTGCAGAGAAACTCCAAGCAGAGAGACAGAAATCTCCAGTGACGGCAGGAACACGGAGAGCTGGCAAAAACAAGACAAAGTTAACAAACCGACAAAACACACAGAAACCGCTAGCCACATATAGGCAGCGCAACGAGCTGCAGCTGATGCGAACAGATAAGCACCAGCTGCGGTAATTAGGTGACGACACCCACACACACCAGACAGAGAAGCAAGATGAACACACAGACCCATGAACCGTGACAGTACCCCTTCCCCTAGGAGCGCCTCCTGGCGCTCCCAGGAGAACCTACCTGGCGATTGAATTCATCGATGAGAGAGTGATCCAGTATGTCCCTGGCAGGCACCCAACTTCTCTCCTCAGGACCGTAACCTTCCCAGTCCACCAAGTACTGAAATCCTCGTCCCCTCCGCCTCGAGTCCAGAATACGTTTTACCGAATAAGCTGGTTCCCCATCTACGAGATGCGGCGGTGGGGGAACCGGGACCGGCGGATTTATGGTAGAATGAAAAACGGGCTTTAATTTGGATACATGAAAGACCGGATGAATTCTCCTGTACGCTGGAGGAAGTTTGAGGCGGACTACCACCGGACTAATAATCTTGGTGATAGTAAATGGGCCAATAAATTTGGGAGCGAGCTTATTACTGACGGATCGGAGAGGAATATTCTTAGATGAAAGCCACACCTTTTGACCCACGACGTAGACGGGAGGTTTTGACCGGTGGCGATCGGCCTGGACCTTGGTGCGCATCCCCACCTGGAGGGGGGTCTGTCTGGCCCTGCTCCAGGTGCGGCGGCATCTCTGGACAAAAGCGTGGGCAGAGGGAACCGCGACTTCGGACTCCATACTCGGAAAAAGAGGTGGCTGGTACCCTAAACTACACTCAAACGGAGATAGGCCCGTAGCTGAAACTGGTAACGAGTTATGTGCGTACTCAACCCATGAGAGTTGCTGGTTCCAAGAGGAGGGGTTCTGAGAAGCCAAACATCGCAACATTCGTTCTAAATCTTGGTTGGCCCTCTCCGTCTGACCGTTACTCTGGGGATGGAACCCAGAAGAAAGACTAACAGTCGCCCCCAATAATTTACAAAACTCTCTCCAAAATTTGGAAACAAACTGAGGACCCCCTGTCAGAGACCACATCCATCGGGAGGCCATGTAAGCGAAAAACGTGATCAATGACAGCAACCGCTGTTTCTCTGGCAGAGGGTAATTTAGGCAGAGAGATGAAATGAGTTGCCTTCGAGAACCGGTCCACCACGGTCAAAACCACCGTGTTTCCCTGTGAGGGTGGGAGACCCGAAACAAAATCTAGCGAGATGTGGGACCAGGGTCTCGAAGGAACTAACAACGGCTGAAGAAGTCCAGCAGGAGGTCGATTGGAAGACTTAGAAACAGCACAGACCGAGCAAGCCAAGACAAAAAGGCGAACGTCGCGAGCCATCTCTGGCCACCAGAACCGTTGTTTAACAAGAAACATGGTACGATTTATCCCAGGATGACAGGCTACCCTGGAACAATGACCCCATTGGATAACTTCGGACCGTAAACACTCTGGCACAAACAAATGACTCGGGGGGCATCCGGGCGGGGGCGTTACCCCTTGAGAGGCCGTGCGGACCTTCGACTCGATTTCCCACGTGACTGCAGAAATAAAAATTTTCTGCGGCACAATGGGTTCGGACAAAAACGGGCGCTCCGAATGGTCAAAAATGCGGGATAACGCGTCCGGTTTGATGTTCTTAGACCCAGGACGGTAAGAAATAGAAAAATCAAAACGACCGAAAAAAAGAGCCCACCGAGCCTGCCTAGAATTTAACCTTTTAGCGGACTTGATGTATTCAAGATTCTTGTGGTCAGTCCAAACAACAAAAGGAACCCCCGAACCCTCCAACCAATGACGCCACTCTTCCAAGGCAAGCTTGACTGCCAGCAACTCTCTGTTACCAATGTCATAATTACACTCGGCGGGGGACAAACGGTGAGAAAAATACGCGCAGGGATGCACCTTGCCGTCCGAGACTTACTGAACACTCCCTTCAGGTCAAGGTATTCACATGGCACGTTAGACAGGTCAGCGTGATCATCCTGAAACACAGAACAAGACACAGAAGGACAAGCAGACAACAAACAGGATGCATGACAATATTCACTCCAAGCCAAAACAGCATCCTTGCCCCAATTTATCTGGGGGTTATGGAGTACGAGCCAGGGGTGTCCCAGAACTACAGGAACAGCGGGAGTATTGGTCAGAAGAAAATCAATCTTCTCTGAGTGTTGTCCAGAGGTGATAAGTCTTAAAGAGGCAGTGGAGTGTGTGACGGCGGGTAACGACTGACCATTCAGCGCAACCACAGAGATGGGCTGAGACAGCTCCACCACTGGTATCTTGAGTCTGTGAGCGAGATCAATGTCTAAAAAGTTACCCTCCGCTCCCGAGTCCACTAAAGCCTCACAATCATAAGTAAATGACTGCATCTTCAACTTTACCGGAAGATGAGTAGCTGAAAGAGAGGATTTGTTAGGAGTAATCCCACCCGTCAGTAACCTCTTACCTACTGGCGGGCACTGGCTTTTACTGGACAGTGCAGAGCAATGTGACCGGCAGTTCCACAGTACAAACAGAGTCCTCTCTCCCTTCGTCTCTGTTTTTCCATCTGTGAGAGTCGAGACCTGCCCATCTGCATGGGTTCTGGATCTGGAGGAGAAAACACAGACTCGTCAGGAACTGGGAAAGAGTGACCCTTAGGAAAAATCGGCAGTCCCCGGAATGTCTGCTGGCCCTGTCGCCGCAACCTAGTATCCACGCGAATGGCCAGGTCAATGAGCCCATCCACGCCGGTGGGTAAATCCAAAGCGTAGACCTCATCCTTAATGACATCAGACAAACCATACAAGAACATGTCCCATTGAGCTTCCGTATTCCAACCGCACTCCGCAGCCAACATGCGAAATTCAATAGAGTAGTCGGTAACGGAGCGTTCTCCTTGACGTAGTTCAGCGAGAAGTCGCGCCGCTTCTCTGCCCGAAGCAGCGCGATCAAACACCTTCTTAAGTTCCTCGGAAAATGATCGGAACGAGCGGCAGCAAGGAAGCCTCTGCTCCCACACGGTGGTTCCCCAACTAGCCGCCCGCCCCGAGAGCAAAGTGATGACAAAAGCCACCTTAGACTCCTCGGTGGGAAACGATGAAGGTTGGAGGGAAATATAGAGTGAGCACTTGGCCAGAAAAGAACGGCATAATTGGGATTCCCCCGAGTAAAAGGCTGGAGGCGGTAGGCGAGGTTCAGTGGGACGAACGGATTGATCCACGGCAACAGGTGGGTTGGGCGGAGGTGGTTGCTGAGCTGAAGCGGTCTCCACCTTAAACCGCTGAAACTGGGTGGTTAACTCAGACACCTGAGTAACCAGAGCCTGGACCGCACGCCCCGTGGCCATCATCTGTTCCTCCTGGCGCTCCATGCGGGTGTTGCTGCTAGTCAAAATCTCCATCAATTCCGCTGAACTCGCTGGATCCATAATGGTCGGTTCGTTCTGTCACGGCAAAGAGTCCAGGATCCAAGTGCGAGTGCAAAGTAATCTTTATTAACCAGCCAAGGAACAGACAAAATCTCAAGCTGAGTGACGAGTATCCAAACTCCGTGCAGAGAAACTCCAAGCAGAGAAACAGAAATCTCCAGTGACGGCAGGAACACGGAGAGCTGGCAAAAACAAGACAAAGTTAACGAACCGACAAAACACACAGAAACCGCTAGCCACATATAGGCAGCGCAACGAGCTGCAGCTGATGCGAACAGATAAGCACCAGCTGCGGTAATTAGGTGACGACACCCACACACACCAGACAGAGACGCAAGATGAACACACAGACCCATGAACCGTGACAGTTCCAGCGGTGACACAGAGGCGCGCGCGCTGATGTTTGGCTCAATGAATTTTATTTTGATAAAGTACCAACTGCGTTGTCAAGTTAGCAATGCTGGAACTGATGTGTTTTGTGTGTGTGTGTGTGTGTGTGTGTGTGTGCGCACGCGCTCCGGCGCGATCACTTCAACCGTTTCCTTATACCAGCAGAATCAACTTTAAACACATTGTCTTATTAATAATCACTGTATAAAGGTCTGCTTTTATTTGTGTACACTCACAATGAAAACAAAACAGATTATTATATATATATATATAACAATAATATGAAGTATTTTCACAACTAGATGGGAAAAAAAAAAAAAAAAAATTGTAATTTGCACTACTGTCTGTTCAAAATAAATGAAAAGAAACTGAGCATAGTAGATTTCCCACCCCCCGTTGTACCGAAATGGTACCGAACCGTGACCCCCGAACCGAGGTATGTACCGAACCGTGACATCTGTGTACCGTGCCACCCCTAGTGTATGTATGTGTGTGTATATATATTATATATACATTTTATTTGTTTACTATAAAATAATTGTATTTGTATTTAATTCTAACTTTTTGTGTTTTGTATAACTACAATAAATAATTATATTTATAACTCAATTTAACTTAATTTTTTCTCTCCAGGCAAGTAACTTTTATACTCTGACAAGTAAATGACAAATTTACTTGTCCGAAGGACAGCCACATGAGAATGCTTAATGTCAAGCCCTGCTGTCATACCTGTGTCATTATACTAATTTATGTCCTCATTTGTCACAAAAATGCATTTTGTGCGATTATCTTATGACTGTATTATTGTTTTATATGAAGAGGGGATGCAGTTTTAGAAGGACTCCCTATCTGCTACAGTATCTTCCTGTGGAATAGGATGAAAGAAGCATTGAAATACTGTTACTAACCTTTATAAGAGTTAATGAATCTCTCCTCAAAGCATGGTTTGTCTTTGCCAGACAGAATGTGTATAGTGGCATCCTCCACAGGACTAATTCTCTTCCGTTTGTACATGACATCCAGTTATGATTTAAGTTCTGGAAAGGATAGTTAGAAAGCAAATAATCAAAAGCTCAGTGACTAATATTTATTTTGATTGTATGACACAACACATTGTTTATTGTGTCCAATCAGCTTTACACCTGCTACCAACTTAGATCATGCTTGCTAATTACACATAAAACATGTATTTCTCAAATAAAATAAAAAATAAAAGAGACTAAAGAATACATTTTAAATCAAAACTTAGAGTTAGCAATTTTGAAACAGACATGCGGTTGTTCTGTCGCCATTTTTGAAAATCGACTTTTATCGAATTCTCTACGACTAACGTAACGTTAGCAACCATTAGGCCTGTTGCAATAACCACTATATCGACTTATTGTACAATATGTACATAACCTTAATAATGTTTGGTGACGCAATATATCGCCCATTATGCTTACATGATTATGAATGTCACCAACATTTTGCAGATCGTGCAGTCGTGTTATCTGTTCTCCGTGTCGGAGGCGAAAGCAGGGCTTGGGCAGTTCCCTCAAACACACAGGCCTAGCGAGCGATGCTTAACCTAACTAGTTACTCGTTGTCTTCAGACTATAGACAAGCAACAAATGTAGTAATTTGCTGTCTGTATATCGAGGTAGCTATTAGTAATTTGTTTAACTGGTTAGCGTTTCACAAATTGAAAAGATAATAGTTTATAAAACAAGCTAGTGAACTTACCTCTCTCTGACGATCGGTTCCCTCGTGCGAATGACAAACACACCTCCTCGCGGCTCGCGCCAAAAATGTTTTCCCGGGTAAATTATACGTCACTAAAAAAGTTAAATTACTTTCCCTTATAAAAAATATTAAAAACGTTCCTGTCACTTTTTTCCAACTCATGCTCCATGTGAGAATAGAATGGCAAACTTCACTGAAATTTGTATTATTATTCACCAGCATTACAAAATAAAAAAAACTCTAAAACTGTGTAGCTACCATGTGCTTTAATATCAAAGTTTTCCCCAACTAATGAACTTGGATCCTTTAACAAGTGTAGAATGATGTATGTTTTACCACACACAACGAACATCACATGCCTATTTTTTTTTCTTTTTGCTTGTCTCTCAGTTACAGCAACCAAACAAAATCTAACTTTAAAAATGAATTTTATTTTAGAGCCCAACTAAAATAAATGCTGACCACTATAATGGTGACATAAAAGTTGTGATTTTCTCCTTTGGTGTTTTTGCTCGTTAACATCAGGTGTCTTCAATAATGGTCAATCATCACTCAATGAAACTCCTAATTACATCATTAACTTTAACTCTGCTTCAGTGTTAATTGAACACTCTTATTTTAACACTTTCACACTCTTGAGTGTGGTTTCACATGTACTCCCAGGAGAGTTAATTTCACTCTGGATTTTTTGCTGTGCAGGCTACTGTTATGAGCTATGGTCTACAGGTGCATCTCAATAAATTAGAATGTCGTGGAAAAGTTCATTTATTTCAGTAATTCAACTAAAATTTTGAATCTCGTGTATTAAATAAATTCAGTGCACACAGACTGAAGTAGTTTAAGTCTTTGGTTCTTTTAATTGTGATGATTTTGGCTCACATTTAACAAAAACCCACCAATTCACCATCTCAACAAATTAGAATACTTCATAAAACCAATTTAAAAAAAAACATCTTTAGTGAATTGTTGGCCTTCTGGAAAGTATGTTGATTTACTGTATATGTACTCAATACTTGGTAGGGGCTCCTTTTGCTTTAATTACTGCCTCAGTTCGGCGTGGCATGGAGGTGATCAGTTTGTGGCACTGCTGAGGTGGTATGGAAATGAAAATCCTGCTGGAAAATGAAGTCAGCATCTTTAAAAAGCTGGTCAGCAGAAGGAAGCATGAAGTGCTCCAAAATTTCTTGGTAAACAGGTGCAGTGACTTTGGTTTTCAAAAAACACAATGGACCAACACCAGCAGAAGACATTGCACCCCAAATCATCACAGACTGTGGAAACTTAACACTGGACTTCAAGCAACTTGGGCTATGAGCTCCTCCACCCTTCCTCCAGACTCTAGGACCTTGGTTTCCAAATGAAATACAAAACTTGCTCTCATCTGAAAAGAGGACTTTGGATCACTGGGCAACAGTCCAGTTCTTCTTCTCTTTAGCCCAGGTAAGACGCCTCTGACGTTGTCTGTGGTTCAGGAGAGGCTTAACAAGAGGAATACGACAACTGTAGCCAAATTCCTCGACACATCTGTGTGAGGTGGCTCTTGATGTCTTGACCCCAGCCTCAGTCCATTCCTTGTGAAGTTCACCCACATTCTTGAATCGATTTTGCTTGACTATCCTCATAAGGCTGCGGTTCTCTCGGTTGGTTGTGCATCTTTATCTTCCACACTTTTTCCTTCCACTCAACTTTCTGTTAACATGCTTGGATACAGCACTCTGTGAACAGCCAGCTTCTTTGGCAATGAATGTTTGTGGCTTACCCTCCTTGTGAAGGGTGTCAATGATTGTCTTCTGGACAACTGTCAGATCAGCAGTCGTCCCCATGATTGCGTAGCCTAGTGAACCAAACTGAGAAACAATTTTGAAGGCTCAGGAAACCTTTGCAGGTGTTTTGAGTTGATTAGCTGATTGGCATGTCACCATATTCTAAATTGTTGAGAGTGAATTGGTGGGTTTTTGTTAAATGTGAGCCAAAATCATCACAATTAAAAGAACCAAAGACTTAAACTACTTCAGTCTGTGTGCAATGAATTTATTTAATACTCGAGTTTCACAAGTTGAGTTCAATTGCTGAAATAAATGCATTTTTCCACGACATTCTAATTTATTGAGATGCACCTGTATGCAGTTGTGTGCTCAGTCTGCAGCATAATGAGCTGAAGCCAACAGATCAGAAAGAAAGGTGTGCTCTGACCTGGTGGTCAAGACTATTGCTCTCCAAACCGCCATATACTATTATATACTGTGGTACTGTATAGACTGGTTGTGTGGGAAAAAGTATAGATTAAGAAGATAAGACTGGGGTAGGAGAAGACTATCTGCTTTCGGAGTTTGTCAGTATTCTACCAAAGGGTCCTTGTATTTTGATGAGACTGGCTTATCACTAAACCCTGAAGCATATCTGACTCCTTATGATTCTGGAGGGGCCCAAATAAACTTAACTAAATGACACATGATGCATATCATTTAGTAGGTATCCACATATTGCCATGTAAGCCTAGATCAGTGAGGCTTGCTAGCCTTAATGGTAGGTCGGGTGGATGGAGACCTAAAACAAAATTTGTCCCAGCCCTTAAATTAAGGATTTCTTGAACGAGGATGTGAATGAGGGCATAAGAGCTTTAAAAGTGTTTTAACATTCAGTGGAATGTTCCTGGAATGTCTTAAATGTGTGGTGGATGAAAAAAGAATTGTGAGAACCATTCATGATAGATAGATGGAGGGATGGATGGATGGATGGATGGATGGATGGATGGATGGATGGATGGATGGATGGATGGATGGATGGATAGATAGATAGATAGATAGATAGATAGATAGATAGATAGATAGATAGATAGATAGATAGCAAACCAATAGGCATGCATTGTTTGGATAATTTCATTAGTTGTAGTTGGCTTGATTAATAATAGTACCTACATTGTTGCTGTGAGGCTGCGGAGTTAGCGCAGCTAGCTAACTAGCTACATAATAATGCCTTTATATTTTAAGGTAGTCTACCATTTTAGATACAAAAAAACACACACACACATATATCATGCATAGAGACAAGCATTTAATATTTACAAATACATAGAGAAAAATTATGTTATGGCTTAGGGGTGGGCGATCTTCACAAAATCATGACCTTATAACAAAAAAATCATGATCCACAATCTGAATCGCAATCTTCCCAATTTTTAAAATGTAGCCTACTATGAAGAATATCCAGACTGGAACAAGCTTATGGACTTATCTATTTGCACAGCGTAAAACACGATTGCATTAAACATCAGCTGTCAAAATAGTCATTAAACTAGTGGTTTTGATGGCTGATGCCATTATCTTAAAGAGCAGGGTGTATAGGTGTGTAATATATATTTATATATACAGGGTGTAATATATATGTGGGTCATTCTATGGAAATGTCACTGGTGTTTCATTGTGTCACTGGTGTTAAGGTGTTTTTTTTTTCTTTCACATTAAATAAAATTTGTCACATGTGACATGATAATAATTTTACATCCATTGCATTCTGCTACACTCAAGAGTTCAAATTTAAAGAATTGCATCATTACTAGTTTATAACTTTTTTCAAATATTTTCATTGTTATAACAAATACATGGTTGCTCAAATGAACTAACATAATTTAATCACACTTTTAACAAACCTGATTAAAATAAATAAAACAATCTCCTTATTTGTTGCATTATCATTATTTTTCTGTAACTCTGACTTCATGTACTGAAAAAAATCGAGAAACAATATTTCATAAAAACCTCTAAAATTGCATATATATATATATATATATATTTATATTTATACACACACACACACACACACACACACAGTATCTCACAGAAGTGAGTACACCCCTCACAATTTTGTAAATATGTTATTATATCTTTTCATGTGACAACACTGAAGAAATGACGCTTTGCTACAATGTAAAGTAGTGAGTGTACAGCTTGTATAACAGTGTAAATTTGCTGTCCCCTCAAAATAACTCAACACACAGCCATTAATGTCTAAACCGCTGGCCACAAAAGTAAGTACACCCCTAAGTGAAAATTGTTCATTTACATATTACAGGCTTTGTATTGTACAGGCAGACTATAAAGTGAATTTAAATTCACCAAACTTACTCTTTAATGTTTGTCCCTTTAACTGAACATAACTTATATTATCTTAGACATTAATTTGTTGCGAGAAGATGCCCTTTGAGTCACAGTCACCTCAGGCTGTTTAAAAGATTTTTTTTATTATTGTAACCTTGAAACATGCATTTTCTAAACCCTGCTTTGATTGTGAAAAGCATTGTATCCTTACAACAGTTAACCATAATTTTACTATGGTAAAACTAGTAACCATAACTGTAGAAAACAGTTTTTTTCCCCTCCCTCAAACTAAGTTTTTGATATCATGGTTCTACTAAAGTAATATTTTAATGCTGGAGTAAAACTGTGGTAACCACAGTTTTTGAAACCATGGTGAAGTTTGTAGTTACTATAGGTTAACTGCGAATTTACTACAACAATCATAGTTAAACCATGGTTAATGTTGTGGTTGGCTTTTGTATGGACATATGTGAACTGAATGCTTCTATTTGAAAGTCACATGATAAAACCATCTGATACATATACTGTAAATGCATTTATGTTTAATCTGTTCACTGAAAATAAATTAGCAATTGTTTTTGATTGTGTGCAAGGACATTTTGGTTAGCGTAATCGAACTGATTATGAACCACGGACCGACCGTGGACTGCCAGCAAACAGTATTATAAACCAGCGGCTCGTCAGCGGACTGCTGTCGGAAAAGCGGTGGCTGCCGCTGGTGGTCCGTTGAAATAACGATGAGCAAAACGCCGGTGTACCGCTGGTAGCGTCCGCCGCTAAATCAGACGTTCTCAGCGTCGTCAAAATAAAAGTCCAGCTATTACGAGATCGCGATCTCTATGATTCGCTTGAAAAGAAGATCGTGGACCACCCCTATAATATGGCTACATAACTGGTTCAGGGGATGTGGTTACCTATGCATTTAGCATTTTAGCCAGCTTGTGTCTTAGTTAACAACCTGCTACTTTTAGCTAGAGAGCTAGCACGAGTCTGCTAACGTGAGCTAGCTTGTAACCACATTCATCCAAACATCACGTTGTAGATAATTGTAAATTATACTGTTTAAAGTCTAATCTTTAACCGTTTACTGTTACTGCTGGCCAACACACTATTTATTTATAGTCAACCACTGGCTAGATAGCTAGCCATTTCGATTTCTTCTTGTTTTATGGCAGATGGAATCCATTTTCGATTTCCTAACTGTCCCAATGTGCATACTATCCATCCTAAATTCTATGTGATACTTGTAATTTTCAATACTATTTAGGGCAGATAGTGTGGATAGTATGCACAGGGGACGCAAGATGTGAATGTTATCTCTGATGTCACTTCCTGTGTGTGTGTAAACGTTTAGCGCAGTACCTCACACGTCCCATAGTTGGCGTATCAGTGCAAAAATGCGATACACACTTACACAGATGATTTCAAAAAATTGTGACAATTCTGGCCGAAGGAGATTTTTGCACCAGGTATATATTTGAGGCTGTAGAACACTGTGGTATGGTCAGAAAAATGAGGACATCGATTTTTGTCCTGACTTCTACACATGTCCTGACTTTGTTGGTGTGTATTCATAATTTTGTCCTGATATGTCACAAAAACAAACACACACACACACACACACACACACACACACACACACACACACGCACGCACACACACGCACGCACACACAAACAACCAAACATACCTTCCCTATTTAACACAAAGAAAATGTGAAGCTTTAATATATACACTGCATTTATTCGCATTAGCATTATGCTGTGTTTTGGGAGGTATGAAGTACTTTTGTACCTGTTTACCACAAAAATCATCCACTACACCATTAGCTTGGATGTGAAATATTAAATTTTTATGAATAAATATCTTAAATGATGATCTAAATTTAATTTAAACTGTTTCTGGATATTGATCTCGGTGTTAGGTGTACAATACTGCCATCTGGTGGTTATAGAAAAACTTGTAGAAATCAGATTTTGAAAGAATAGTGTAATGACCATCTATATCCAGCAGAGGCCCATAGAGAGCCATTCATTTTTCTGGAAGTGGTCAACTCCTCTCACAACTTTTATGATATATATTTTGTAATTATATATTGAAACATTATAAAATACATTAAAAACAGTATTTTTCCCAAAGGTTAGAATTTGTTTTTGTTTGTTTGATGTATTTTGAAGTGCTCGCTTCTGCAATAATGCCACATAAATTTGCAGAAATGCCACACAAGTTGTGACTAAAACTAAAACATATTTATTTCAATCTAAAAAGTAAATTTTTTTTTTTTTTTTTTTTTTTTTTTTACATGTAAATAAAATCAAAACGAAAAAAAAAAAACTAAACTAAAAAACAACTGCAATAAGCAGATATGAATGGTGGGTATGTGTGTAAGAGAGAGAGAGAGAGAGAGAGAGAGAGAGAGAGAGTGTGTGTGTGTGTGTGTGTGTGTGTGTGTGTGTGTGTGTGTGTGTGTGTGTGTGTGTGTGTGTGTGTGTGTGTGTGTGTGTGTGTGTGTACGTGAGTGAGTATGCTCGTTACACATTGCATTTGTGCTCTAGTATCAGACTTTAGTTTTGTTGTGTGGACATTTTCAGATTTATGCAGAATTTATTGATTTTATTTCAATTTCTATAAAAATGCTCTTTGTTGCAGTCACACATGTGTGTTTTTGTATGTGTGTGCGCGCGTCTTTTCTACATTGCATTTGTGATCTAGTACCAGGCCTTCATTTCTGTGTGAAAATTTTCAGAATTATGCTGGATTTATTATTATTTTTTGACAAATTAAAAAAATATATATATAGATTTTTTCAATCTATCTATCTATCTATCTATCTATCTATCTATCTATCTATCTATCTATCTATCTATCTATCTATCTATCTATCTATCTATCTATTTAAAATTCCTATCATCTATCTATCTATCTATCTATCTATCTATCTATCTATCTATCTATCTATCTATCTATCTATCTATCTATCTATCTATCTGTCTGTCTGTCTATCTATTTAATATTCCTATCTATCTTATTTAAACTTCAGACTTCTTTAACTGAACACCTTCAAACTGCAAGCTTTTAAAACTACATTTAATAGGTCAGACTTTCTCAAGCCAACTTCAAAGTTTGTTCACAAACTTTATTTGTCTAGTTATTATTATTCTTTTTCTGAGACTAAAATTTCTGACTCTAACTCCTCCTAGAGCTTTAACTCTACAAACTCCAAACTCAGCCCAAGTCTTGAGACTGATCTAACTTAGCGTGCTATATCTTTTCTAACTGATCGGACTTACAGTTTTCATAAAAATAAAGATTAAAAATCATAAAAAATCCCATAGACTTACATTGAAAAGTCTTGGCTCATCTGAACATTCCGTCAAACTCCAACTGTCAAAATTTAAATCTAAACACACTGAAGCCCATTAGACTCAATCAGACTTCCCTTCTATGTACTATTTCTAACCCATTTAAACTCATTCAAATCTATCTATCATCTATCTATCTATCTATCTATCTATCTATCTATCTATCTATCTATCTATCTATCTATCTATCTATCCATCTATCCATCTATCTAAAGGACATTCACTCTCCATTCATTCTTTATCTAACACACACACACACACACACACACACACACACACACACACACACACACACATACCTTCCCTATTTAACACACACACAAACACACGCACACAAGAAATAGTCTGAAAATATGAAGCTTTAATATATACACTGCATTTATTCGCATTTGCATTAGCATTATTTCTTAACCGTCATAAGACCTGTTTTTTCCTGTTTACACCTGTGTCCTTTGGGATCAATATGACCCCAAAATTGAAAGAGTAATT
Source organism: Acrossocheilus wenchowensis (assembly GCA_029620275.1). Classification (NCBI taxonomy): domain Eukaryota; kingdom Metazoa; phylum Chordata; class Actinopteri; order Cypriniformes; family Cyprinidae; genus Acrossocheilus; species Acrossocheilus wenchowensis. The sequence continues at coordinate 38,047,673 of CM056141.1, read as the reverse complement.
GTAAAACATTTATAAATTTTTAATCATACAAATAATATATCATTTTTTTGTTTACTTCTCATCTATACATTAATGCTGTGTTTTGGGAGATATGAAGTACTTTTGTACCTGTTTACCACAAAAACCCTCAACTACACCATTAGCTTGGATGTGAAATATTACATTTTTATGAATAAATCTCTTAAATGATGATCTAAATTTAATTTAAACTGTTTCTGGATATTGATCTAGGTGTTAGGTGTACAATACTGCCATCTGGTGGTTAGAGAAAAACTTGTAGAAATCACAGATTTTGAAAGAATAGTGTAATGACCATATATATCCAGCAGAGGCCCATAGAGAGCCATTCATTTTTCTGGAAGTGGTCAACTCCTCTCACAACTTTTCTGATATATATTTGGTAATTATATATTTAAACATTATAAAATACACAACTTTTATGATATATATTTTTTAATTACATATTTAAACATTATAAAATACATTAAAAACTGTATAAGTGCTCGCTTTTGCAATAATGCCACTCAAATTTGCAGAAATGCCACACAAGTTGTCACTAAAACTTGATTGCAGGTACATATTTATTTCAATCTAAAGAGTAAAATATATATATATATATATTTTTGACATAAATGTAAATAAAATCAAAACGGAAAAAAACCTAAGTAGTTATATCATACACTGTCCGTCAGATATGATTTATGACCCTGATTTATGACCTGATTTATGGGCACCCTGTCAGCGTTGATGGACAGGTTGTCCTATGTCAAATGTATACCTGGGTAGATTTCTGACCTGATTTATGGGTATATGACCCCCCCTCACCCCTTTGTCCCCCTGACTGTCACGTCACCGGGGACCTGTCATCCCTGACTGACATGACAGTAGGGGTTTGTAAATCAAAAGATCTAAACAGATGACATTTGTTGGATTTATGAGTGGATTTACGATGTTTTTTATCACTCACATGGTGCAGTGGGGGTTTTTATGGCGTTCCTTCCTGGTCTGTAGCTAACGGTCAGTCTTGGAGGTGTCGGGCTCTTCTTGATAGTGGAAAATTGACTGAGCAAAGATGTGTATTGCCACCTTATGTTTGTTTGATCTGTATGTTATATGTTAATGCCAAGCCAGGGGGGGGTCATCCTGACTGTGGGGGAAATAGCCGAGCAAAGGGTGATGTAGTGGCTCCTTAAGAGGATCAAAGTTTGTTTGATTTGTATGGCATATGTTATTGCCTAGTCACCAATTTGTTCCTACCGGCTTGTCTACACCGGCTTCTGAATAAGGAAGGTTGTCAGGACGTCTACCTTTCCAGGTTGGGGGTAAAAAGGTGTCATGTTTGAGGGTTGTTCTTTGTTTTTGGGGGGGTGGAAGGCATCCAAACACGTGTCTAATGTCAAACCCCTAAACAGTTCAGTTCTGCTTGATCTATAGGCTAAATGTTGATAGCTAAGACATCGCTGTTTTGATTGTATGAAAACTGAAACATAGAATTAAAGAATTCACCAATTGATGAAAATGTCTATATGCGTCTGAAAAAGGTGCTATGTCCGGGCAAGTTTTTCTTTATCATCTCAACGTGTGTATGCTAACACTTCTGTAGGATCAGAACAACCTAATCTGTAGGTTGAATAGATAAACCACCAACTATCCATTTACTTCTGACAGTGAAGGTGATTGTGGGGTCTAACTGACAGCGGACGACAGTATCCTCTTTGTGCTTGTGTTAATGGCTTTACAGCATTCACTCATATAGATGTGTATAGAATCATGCTTTAGTTCAGTTCAATTCATTTTATTTTATTTATAAAGCACAATAAAACAACAATGGTTGACCATTGTGCTAAACGACATTGTTTAAATGAAAAGTACATAACATGATATGACAAGACAAACAAATAAACATTTTTAAATAAGCCCCGCTTTAGACAAATAATCAACACTTTGGCTGATTATTTGGGCTCTCTCTCTCTCACACACACACACACACACACACACACACACACACACACACAAACACACAAATCTGAGTATACTAAATTTTTAAGTATGAGCAAAAATGTTGTTTTTACTTTCTGTTATTTAATAAATGTTTTAATTTTAATCTAGCCCGTAGATAGAATGTGTACTGTAAAAGAACAAATATACATTTCACTTAAAACTTCAGTAAAACAATTACACCTACGTTTTAAACATGTTTAAAAAGTTTTAAACACATTGTGTGTCACTAAAGCAAGTCATGCTGTCTATTGTCTTTAAATTAAACTTTAGTTTTATTCTTGAATTTCTTTAAAACAGCCTGATGATAATGCACCCAAGTGCTTTTCTCACACGAGTAGAAAACTCTTTGGATGTGTTTGTGACAAACACTATTTTTATTTTTATTTTTATTTTTTTTTTGTAAATGTATGACTGAACCTTTCTCATTTGACAGACCTACGTTTTCAAATTATTTATTATTTCAAGTTATGTTTAACAGCCACAGGGAATACATGTTGTTTTCTAATGTTCATAAAAACTTTATTGGTGTAAATTTCTCACCTAGAACACAAAACTTAGTTTACTAAACACTAAATGGTTTACTAAAAGATTAAAGGACCAGCATCTGTGATTTTCAAAATGAAAGGGGGTATAAAATATAAGCATGTTTCAACTATCATCATCATTTCCTTTTGACCCTAATAAACTGGTAATGAATTTACTATGACAACTGATACAATGTACGGTTCTCATACTATGTGTGTAAATAGCTGTGCTAAAACATTTGAGTATTTTTGCACGGCAACAGATTTTGTCAGGGATGCGTCTCATCTAAGAATCACAGTGTTTTGTAAATGACATTTTTTTTACATTACTAGATTTAGTCATATTATCAAGATTTCGAATGGCCGTTCACAATTTTTTGTTGGACTGTGTATGTTTTTAAGTGAAGACACCTCTTTGTGAGCTGTCATCATAACAGGAATAAATGAAAATCTTTTTGAGAAATTTCTTTTAGTGCACCTCTGTGTCTGTCCATGATGTGCGAACACACGAACATCAACACGAAAATTTAGTCTTGCTGTTTTACCCTTAAAACTATTACAACTGAAACAAACCAAACTATTGCACTGAAAGCTGCACATTCATTTAAGTTTTGAGCATGTTAAAATTTCCACACTCTTGTATTGATAAATTTAATACATAACCTTTCATACATTCAAGAGACCAAATCTCTAAGAAAGAGTGTATAGCAAGACAAGAAAATGTTTATAATGCATATAGAATTCGGAAAATCTGTTTCATAAACAATTGTGAAAGGATGACTGGATTTAGTCATCTTGCTCAGATAGCAGATGACAATTCACATTTCGTTGTTTGGCTGCATTTGTTTTAAGACTCCTCTGCAAGCTCATGCTAATCCTCGCATGGGACAGAGAGCATGACGAGCACATACTTATTCATTTAAGAAAATGATTGAAATTTGACCAAACTTTTTATTTGACAAACCTCATTTCAAATTATTTCCCTGAGGCGTTTGTCCACAGAATCTTTTTCAACACAACGACATTAAACATTAAAGAATGTCATCAGTCTTCGCCATCTTCTTTGACTCAAATAAAGCAACATCTCAGGTGTACGTAACATCTACAATGTGTGCACGTGCTAAACATCTTTGTTTCTCCACTTCTGTCATATTATTTGATGTAATGCAAACATATTTTGAGAACTATGATGTTCCACGCTTTTGTAAAGGTCATAAAAGAATTCAAACATAATCTTACATAGGAATTATCTTTGCGAAGCAAATTGACTAAAAATCATTGAATTACAAAATGCAAAAATGTATACATTTAAGAAAAATTGCTATAATGCATACAGAATACAGAAATCCTCCTCTTGATCTATTGTGACTGACATTTTACTAAGTCAGACGTCAGGATTATGGACGACGCGGCTCACATTTGTTTGTTGGACTGTATGTGTCACTATGACTGTACTGTAGGTGAGGCCTCTCTCTCTGAGAGCCATCAGCATTCAGTGTTTATAGAAATAAATGAAAATTAAGAAAATTTCTTGAGAGTGTTTGACTAATTCGGTATTTCTTTTTAGGCGATTATCATCTATTTGATGTGACCCCATTAAGTCGACACAAAATTAAGGCGTGCTGTTTTACACTTACGACTGAATTACATATCTTACCATTGTGCTCAATGCACATTCAGTAAAGTTTGAGGTCGTACTCATCTTGAAAAGGCTACAGACACAAAATATCAAGCATTTTTTAGTGCTCTCTATGTAACTCAGAGTCAAGTCGCTAAGTAAATATCATATGAATACAGAAAAAACATCATGATCATCTGGGTATATTTTTGTAAATGTTGTTTTAAATTACTTTTTTCTTACGCCACTACATCTAGAGCTCTTGTTCAGATGTGCACATTTATTTGTCGTACTCGTTTCAACATTTCCACTTGAGATTAAAGCGTAGGTAATGTGACCGCAATTAAGAACCATGACATTATACTACATTCCCTTTGAAAAGGTTATAGACATAGTCGTTTATACAGGAAATATTTGCGCAACAATATGTATCAGTATAACAAATCCTAATACTGAATCCTCTCTTCTAAATTTGTTAAAGTTTTAATGTTGATTTTGATGGCCTACACCGCTAGCTGATACCACTCTATACTTTTTCATTGTTTTTAGAGGAAGACTATTCTCAGAATCTGGTCAATCATGTCGAGTGTTTGCAGGAAAATATGAACAAATACATTATAAGAAAATAAAAGATAGTCCTTCTACAAGAGATTGTTTAAACCGAGATTGTGATGTACTGTAGAGCTTTTTCTGGTCCGTCTCGAAGCGGCCACGAGACACACAGATCTTACAGTTTCTCTGTTACATGTACATCTATTTCATTTACAACACAAAGTTGCACATTACAAGTTGAAGAGTGTGGAAACACTATTTTCTTTGTACGTCTCTAAACAGACTTTAATAAATAAATCACAGATGTCATGTAGTTAATTCATTGAAAGGTGCATGTTTTTGACCATTTTAGACGGACTGCACCAGCACACAGACACACGTTTTAGGTATTTATCTGACCAAAAGGTTTGATCCTGGGGAAACACGCACAACGCAGCTGTGTGTGTCATGATTGTCTTTATAACTGATCCGCTTTTATTAAAACAATGCGGCATGAAGTTACTGTATTCAACATCACAGTCCCTTGAAATATTGTATAATATATATATATATATATATATATATTTTCCCTTCTAAATATCATGTATTTAGCTTAAATATTAGTTGTTAAGTGTTTACAAAGCTGTCATGCCTGTTGTTGAATTTTATAACATATATTTCACCAAACCTAAAGGACCGAAAAATAGGTTTAGCTTAAGTCCGCATTTCAGCTGTTAGCCTGAAAATGCAAGTGAACTGAGATTTCATACTGAGATAATCTACAGAACGTAAAACAAGCTCACAGTTTTGGATTCTAGTTTGTTGAATATTGTTTGTTACAGTTTCACAGGTTTAACACCTCATTACTTGAAGACACGTACTGTATAAATCACAAAGTTTTTCACTGTAGTAGGCCGACTCTGAAACCAGACCGAAAAAAAAATTTGCTTGAGACTTAGCTGTATGAACATTTTTGTGTTTTTCTTTCTATGATTTGTTCGTGTTCATCATATTCGTCAATATTTATGTGGATTTCCTTGATTTAATAAAATATTTAACAAAATGTTTGGGTAATGTGTGTGAATATAGAATGTGGCACAAGGATCTTTGAAATGTTTTATCCTAAAATATCCAAGTAACACTCGGAATCATTTAAGATTGAGAATAATAATACAATTAACACATTAACATTTTACAGGAGATGTGAATGTGAGTTCTTGGCTGATTTGTACATTATTAAATTAAAATAAATCTATTAGAAATTGTCATGAACTGAAGGTGTAAACAAAAACACTGTGCATTTAACAGCGAGATACTTTTAACGCCTTGTTCGCAAGAAAAACATAAGATCGTTGTGAGATATAAACCGCAAAGTTTTTCATAACATTACGCTTTGAAACCAGAAACTTTTTTTTTTTTAGTTTCCATGACTTTGTTCGCTCTTTCTGTTTGAATTTGTGGTTTCACCATCCTTATCTTATTTTCCCACCTAATTGTAATTGTCAGGCCTTACGCTTTGTCTCGTTAGCTCCTCTTTGTTCGCATAAGTCAATATTTCTACGAATTTGGTTGATTTAATAAAATATTGCGTCTTCATTCGAGACATTTACGTTATATTATCATATCATCCTAGTTTATATCAGATATACAAGATGTTTCTTATTAAATATTATTAAATTGCTAACAAACAAAAAAGTATCTTAGGCGTGACCAGCGTTTATGGCTTTCCTGATGACAACCCCGCCCCTGTACACCACGCAAAGTTGAGGGTGGGTCCGAACGCTAAAACCAACCACGACCGACCCCGATAAACTCAGTTATGGCGTCGCTACCAGGTGTGAAAGCGCAGACGGCGTGCTACTGTAAGGTCTTGTCAAACGTTATTTACATGGATCGACAGAATCAGCTTCAAGAAACCAAATCGCCTGAGCCTGACTCGCTCTGCAATTTTTCTACTAATAACGCTTCGGCGGATCTGAACCATGAACCGGAAATTGAAACTGAAAGCGAAATTCCGCAGTGCCGTCATGGATTAAAACAGTCGGTCCAGATTCTAGGAAACGGCGACAAAGCTCTATATCGGTTAGGGGACAAAATGTATCTCCTGGAAAGAATTGAATTCTGAAAAAGTCGTCTGATGCCGCGCAAAAGCTAATGGATCGTGACCAGAGTTCTGGCTATGCTGCAGATGAGCAACTGGACTGCGACTGCGGTACGGGGAAAACGTGTTTAGTAAAAGACGTCGTAGACCCCACGTTTAAACCACATTACGGAGGACAATGAAAACTGATGCAAACGGTCATCGCGACGGCATGCGATCCAAATAACGATTGCACGAAAGACACCAAACGCGAAACAACCCTCAAGAATGAAATGAAAATTGTAAGAAGCCTGAAATATCCATGGCCTGATTTGACAGCATGTTTCTTACCAGCAGGGAGCCGGTCTGTCTAATTACCAGAAAAATTTTGGATGTGATGTCTGAATGTGAGGATGAGATGGACATTAACGAGGTTCTCTGTCTGTGTACGTCTGTGACAGATCTATGCGTGTTGTTGGCTGTTAAAAATTGTGATTCTATGACATGCGAAATTGTTGCATCGCTGGTTGATTTTATATTTGAGCAAAACATGTTTGTCTGCAGAGATTTCCTTTTCTGGCTAGACCACCGGTTTAATGTCGTTACTACTGTTTGTTTGTAAATTTGATCATTTTCTTCACTCAATGTACGATTGTACAATTATTGTTGAAATAAAAGGTTGACTCACCTAACTTGTTATTCTGTTCTCTGACTTCATAAAAACGTCTTTATTTAAAATATTTAAATGTAACGATTTCCACGGTATAGATAGCAAGTTTTTTTGTTTGTTGTTAGCAATTTAATAATATTTAATAAGAAACAATCTTGTATATCTGATATAAACTAGGATGATATGATAATATAACGTAAATGTCTCGAATGAAGACGCAATATTTTATTAAATCAACCAAATTCGTAGAAATATTGACTTATGCGAACAAAGAGGAGCTAACGAGACCAAGCGTAAGGCCTGACAATTACAATTAGGTGGGAAAATAAGATAAGGATGGTGAAACCACAAATTCAAACAGAAAGAGCGAACAAAGTCATGGAAACTAAAAAAAAAAAACGTTTCTGGTTTCAAAGCGTAATGTTATGAAAAACTTTGCGGTTTATATCTCACAACGATCTTATGTTTTTCTTGCGAACAAGGCGTTAAAAGTATCTCGCTGTTAAATGCACAGTGTTTTTGTTTACACCTTCAGTTCATGACAATTTCTAATAGATTTATTTTAATTTAATAATGTACAAATCAGCCAAGAACTCACATTCACATCTCCTGTAAAATGTTAATGTGTTAATTGTATTATTATTCTCAATCTTAAATGATTCCGAGTGTTACTTGTATATTTTAGGATAAAACATTTTCAAAGATCCTTGTGCCACATTCTATATTCACACACATTACCCAAACATTTTGTTAAATATTTTATTAAATCAAGGAAATCCACATAAATATTGACGAATATGATGAACACGAACAAATCATAGAAAGAAAAACACAAAAATGTTCATACAGCTAAGTCTCAAGCAAATTTTTTTTTTCGGTCTGGTTTCAGAGTCGGCCTACTACAGTGAAAAACTTTGTGATTTATACAGTACGTGTCTTCAAGTAATGAGGTGTTAAACCTGTGAAACTGTAACAAACAATATTCAACAAACTAGAATCCAAAACTGTGAGCTTGTTTTACGTTCTGTAGATTATCTCAGTATGAAATCTCAGTTCACTTGCATTTTCAGGCTAACAGCTGAAATGCGGACTTAAGCTAAACCTATTTTTCGGTCCTTTAGGTTTGGTGAAATATATGTTATAAAATTCAACAACAGGCATGACAGCTTTGTAAACACTTAACAACTAATATTTAAGCTAAATACATGATATTTAGAAGGGAAAATATATATATATATATATATATATATATATATATATACAATATTTCAAGGGACTGTGATGTTGAATACAGTAACTTCATGCCGCATTGTTTTAATAAAAGCGGATCAGTTATAAAGACAATCATGACAACACACAGCTGCCGTTGTGCGTGTTTCCCCAGGATCAAACCTTTTGGTCAGATAAATACCTAAAACGTGTGTCTGTGTGCTGGTGCAGTCCGTCTAAAATGGTCAAAACATGCACCTTTCAATGAATTAACTACATGACATCTGTGATTTATTTATTAAAGTCGTGTTTAGAGACGCGTACAAAGAAAACAGTGTTTCCACACTATCTTCAACTTGTAATGTGCAACTTTGTGTTCTAAATGAAATTGATGTACATGTAACAGAGAAACTGTAAGATCTGTGTGTCTCGTGGCCGCTTCGAAGACGGACCAGAAAAAGCTATACGGTACATCACAATCTCGGTTTAAACAATCTCTTGTAGAAGGACTATGCTTTTATTTTCTTATAATGTATTTGTTCATATTTTCCTGCAAGCACTTGCGACATGATTGACCAGATTCTGAGAATAGTCTTCCTCTAAAAACAATGAAAAAGTATAGAGTGGTATCAGCTAGCGGTGTAGGCCATCAAAATCAGCATTAAAAACTAACAAATTTAGAAGAGAGGATTTCAGTATTAGGCATTTGTTATACTGATACATATTACTGTTGCGCAAACATATTTCCTGTATAAACGACTATGTCTATAAACTTTTCAAAGGGAATGTAGTATAATGTCATGGTTCTTAATTGCAGTCACATTACCTACGCTTTAATCTCAAGCGGAAATGTTGAAACGAGTACAACAAATAAAATGCGCACATCTGAACAAGAGCTCTAGATGTAGTGGCGTAAGAAAAAAGTAATTTAAAACAACATTTACAAAAATATACCCAGATGATCATGATTGGGTTTTCTGTATTCATATGATATTTACTTAGCGACTTGGACTCTTGAGTTACATAGAGAGCACTAAAAAATGCCTTGATATTTTGTGTCTGTAGCCTTTTCAAGATTGTGTACGACCTCAAACTTTACTGAATGTGTAGCTTTGAGCACAATGGTAAGATATGTAAATTCAGTCGTAAGTGTAAAACAACACGCCTTAATTTTTGTGTCGACACTTAATGGGGTATCACATCAAATAGATGCATAATCGTCCTAAAAAGAAATACCGACTTAGTCAAACACTCTCAAGAAATTTTCTTAATTTTCATTTATTTCTATAAACACTGAATGCTGATGGCTCTCAGAGAGAGAAGGCCTCACCTACAGTACAGTCATAGCAGTGACACATACAGTCCAACAAACAAAATGTGAGCCGCGTCATCCATAATCCTGACCGTCTGACTTAGTAAAATGTCAGTCACAATAGATCAAGAGGAGGATTTCTGTATTCTGTATGCATTATAGCAATTTTTCTTAAATGTATAAATTTTTGCATTTTGTAATTCAATGATTTTTAGTCAATTTGCTTTGCGCAAAGATAATTCCTATGTGAAGATTATGTTTGAATTATTTGTATGACCTTTACAAAAACGTGGAACATCATAGTTCTCAAAATATGTTTGCATTACATCAAATAAATATGACAGAAGTGGAGAAACAAAGATGTTTAGTACGTGCACACATTGTAGATGCTTACGTACACCTGGGATGTCACTTTATTTGAGTCAAAGAAGATGGCGACAGTGACTGATGACATTCTTTAATGTTTAATGTCGTTGTGTTGAAAAAGATTATGTGGACAAACGCCTCAAGGGAAATAATTTGAAATAGAGGTTTGTCAAAATAAAAAGTTTGGTCAAATGTTCAATCATTTTCTTAAATGAATAAGTATGTGCTCGTCATGCTCTCTTTCCCATGCGAGGATTAGCATGAGCTTGCAGAGGAGTCTTAAAACAAATACAGCCAAACAGACGAAATGTGAATTGTGTCATCTGCTATCTGAGCAAGATGATTAAATCCAGTCATCCTTTCACAATTGTTTATGAAATAGATTTTCCGAATTCTATATGCATTATAAACATTTTCTTGTCTTGCTATACCCTCTTTCTTAGAGATTTGGTCTCTTGAACGTATGAAAGGTTATGTATTAAATTTATCAATACAAGAGTGTGGAAATTTTAACATGCTCAAAACTTAAATGAATGTGCAGCTTTCAGTGCAATAGTTTGGTTTGTTTCAGTTGTAATAGTTTTAAGGGTAAAACAGCAAGACTAAATTTTCATGTTGATGCTTCGTGTGTTCGCACATCATGGACAGACACAGAGGTGCACTAAAAGAAATTTCTCAAAAAGATTTTCATTTATTCCTGTTATGATGACAGCTCACAAAGAGGTGTCTTCACTTAAAAACATACACAGTCCAACAAAAAAATTGTGAACGGCCATTCGAAATCTTGATAATATGACTAAATCTAGTAATGTAAAAAAAATGTCATTTACAAAACACTGTGATTCTTAGATGAGACGCATCCCTGACAAAATCTGTTGCCGTGCAAAAATACTCAAATGTTTTAGCACAGCTATTTACACACATAGTATGAGAACCGTACATTGTATCAGTTGTCATAGTAAATTCATTACCAGTTTATTAGGGTCAAAAGGAAATGATGATGATAGTTGAAACATGCTTATATTTTATACCCCCTTTCATTTTGAAAATCACAGATGCTGGTCCTTTAATCTTTTAGTAAACCATTTAGTGTTTAGTAAACTAAGTTTTGTGTTCTAGGTGAGAAATTTACACCAATAAAGTTTTTATGAACATTAGAAAACAACATGTATTCCCTGTGGCTGTTAAACATAACTTGAAATAATAAATAATTTGAAAACGTAGGTCTGTCAAATGAGAAAGGTTCAGTCATACATTTACAAAAAAAAAATAAAAATAAAAATAAAAATTGTGCTTGTCACAAACACATCCAAAGAGTTTTCTACTCGTGTGAGAAAAACACTTGGGTGCATTATCATCAGGCTGTTTTAAAGAAATTCAAGAATAAAACTAAAGTTTAATTTAAAGACAATAGACAGCATGACTTGCTTTAGTGACACACAATGTGTTTAAAACTTTTTAAACATGTTTAAAACGTAGGTGTAATTGTTTTACTGAAGTTTTAAGTGAAATGTATATTTGTTCTTTTACAGTACACATTCTGTCTACGGGCTAGATTAAAATTAAAACATTTATTAAATAACAGAAAGTAAAAACAACATTTTTGCTCATACTTAAAAATTTAGTATACTCAGATTTGTGTGTTTGTGTGTGTGTGTGTGTGTGTGTGTGTGTGTGTGTGTGTGTGTGTGAGAGAGAGAGAGCCCAAATGATCAGTCAAAGTGTTGATTATTTGTCTAAAGCGGGGCTTATTTAAAAATGTTTATTTGTTTGTCTTGTCATATCATGTTATGTACTTTTCATTTAAACAATGTCGTTTAGCACAATGGTCAACCATTGTTGTTTTATTGTGCTTTATAAATAAAATAAAATGAATTGAACTGAACTAAAGCATGATTCTATACACATCTATATGAGTGAATGCTGTAAAGCCATTAACACAAGCACAAAGAGGATACTGTCGTCCGCTGTCAGTTAGACCCCACAATCACCTTCACTGTCAGAAGTAAATGGATAGTTGGTGGTTTATCTATTCAACCTACAGATTAGGTTGTTCTGATCCTACAGAAGTGTTAGCATACACACGTTGAGATGATAAAGAAAAACTTGCCCGGACATAGCACCTTTTTCAGACGCATATAGACATTTTCATCAATTGGTTAATTCTTTAATTCTATGTTTCAGTTTCATACAATCAAAACAGCGATGTCTTAGCTATCAACATTTAGCCTATAGATCAAGCAGAACTAAACCGTTTAGGGGTTTGACATTAGACACGTGTTTGGATGCCTTCCACCCCCCCAAAAACAAAGAACAACCCTCAAACATGACACCTTTTTACCCCCAACCTGGAAAGGTAGACGTCCTGACAACCTTCCTTATTCAGAAGCCGGTGTAGACAAGCCGGTAGGAACAAATTGGTGACTAGGCAATAACATATGCCATACAAATCAAACAAACTTTGATCCTCTTAAGGAGCCACTACATCACCCTTTGCTCGGCTATTTCCCCCACAGTCAGGATGACCCCCCCCCTGGCTTGGCATTAACATATAACATACAGATCAAACAAACATAAGGTGGCAATACACATCTTTGCTCAGTCAATTTTCCACTATCAAGAAGAGGCCCGACACCTCCAAGACTGACCGTTAGCTACAGACCAGGAAGGAACGCCATAAAAAACCCCACTGCACCATGTGAGTGATAAAAAACATTGTAAATCCACTCATAAATCCAACAAATGTCATCTGTTTAGATCTTTTGATTTACAAACCCCTACTGTCATGTCAGTCAGGGATGACAGGTCCCCGGTGACGTGACAGTCAGGGGGACAAAGGGGTGAGGGGGGGTCATATACCCATAAATCAGGTCAGAAATCTACCCAGGTATACATTTGACATAGGACAACCTGTCCATCAACGCTGACAGGGTGCCCATAAATCAGGTCATAAATCAGGGTCATAAATCATATCTGACGGACAGTGTATGATATAACTACTAACCTAAACTAAAAAACAACTGCAATAAGCAGATATGAATGGTGGGTATGTGTGTAAGAGAGTGTGTGTGTGTGTGTGTGTGTGTGTGTGTGTGTGTGTGTGTGTGTGTGTGTGTGTGTGTGTGTGTGTGTGTGTGTGTGTGCATGTGTACGTACGTGAGTGAGTATGCTCGTTACACATTGCATTTGTGCTCTAGTATCACACTTTGATTTTTTTGTGTGGACATTTTCAGATTTATGCAGAATTTATTGATTTTATTTGCCAATTTCTATAAAAACGCTCTTTGTTGCAGTCACACATGTGTGTTTTTGTATGTGTGTGTGTGCGCGCGTCTTTTCTACATTGCATTTGTGATCTAGTACCAGGCTTCATTTCTGTGTGAAAATTTTCAGACCTATGCTGGATTTATTATTATTTTTTGACAAATTTAAAAAAATATATATAGATTTTTTTGTATTTCCCATTCATTTTCAATTGGGGTCATATTGACCCCAAAGACCATATTAGTGAAAAAAAAAATAATGATAATACATACCTTCAGAACAACCGAATCAAGCCCTTTTTAAAAAAAAATTTATGTGATTACAGATAGAAAATGTTGAAAAGTCACAAAATCTTATTCCGCTGAGATGAAGGGAAACATTTTTTAACTAAAGAAAGTTGATTGGGGTCATACTGATCCAATACTATTTCTAATCCATTCAAACTCATCTATCTAATGTTTCTTATCTATCTATCTATCATCTGACTATATCTATCTATCTATCTATCTATCTATCTATCTATCTATGTATGTATCAAAATTTAAGCTTTTAAAACTACTTTAAACTTCAAACTATTTCAGACTGAAATCCATCAAACTTAAAACGTTTAACATTTTTCAAACTTAAACTTTTTAAACTTCTTAAACTTTTTTTTAAACCTTTCAAACTTTTTAAACTTTTCTAACTTTCTGCTCCGGCTTTCTCAAGCCAACTTAAAGTTTGTCTCGACGAACTTTTTTATCTAGTTAAGTTGGCTTGAGAAAGCCAACTTACTGAAATGCTATTTAAACTTCTTCTTATTATTATTCTTTTTCTGAGACTAAAATTTCTGACTGCTACTCCTCCTAGAGCTTTAACTCTACAAACTCCAAACTCAGCCCAAGTCTTGAGACTGATCTAACTTAGCGTGCTATATCTTTTCTAACTGATCGGACTTACGGTTTTCATAAAAATAAAGATTAAAAATCATAAAAAATCCCATAGACTTACATTGAAAAGTCTTGGCTCATCTGAACATTCCGTCAAACTCCAACTGTCAAAATTTAAATCTAAACACACTGAAGCCCATTAGACTCAATCAGACTTCCCTTCTATGTACTATTTCTAACCCAATCAAACTCATCTATCTATCTATCTATCTATCTATCTATCTATGTCAGACTGTATTGCCTTAAGTTTGTAAAACTACTTTAAACTTCAAACTATTTCATACTGAAAACCATCAAACTTAAAACTTTTTTAAACTTCTTAAACTTTTTAAACTTTTTCAAACTTTCTGGTCCGGCTTTCTGAAGCCAACTTAAAGTTTGTCTCGACAAACTTTTTTATCTAGTTAGGTTGGCTTGAGAGAGCCAACCTACTGATCTGCTACTTAAGCTTATTATTATTATTATTCTTCTTAGACTAAATTTCTGAATGCATCTCCTCCTAGAGCTTTCAAGCTAGAATCACCAAACTCAGCCCAGCTGTTCAGACTGATCTGACTTAGTGTGCTATATCTTTTCTAACTGATTGGACTTATAGTTTTCATAAAACTGAAGATTAAAAATCATAAAATCCCATTGACTTATCATTACGGAATGTTCAAATGAGCCAAGACAATTCAAACTTCAACTGTCAAAATACACATTTTAAACTCCCAGAATCCTTTGAGACTCAATCAAGCTTCCCTTCTATGTACTATTTCTAATCCAGTCAAACTCATCTAATATTTCTAATCTTTCTATCTATCATAGCAACATACTAACCATGCTAGAAACATGCTAGCGACATGCTAGTCACTTGCTAGCCATGCTAGCAACATGCTAGTAACATGCTAATCATGTTAGAAACATGCTAGCGACATGCTAGTCACTTGCTAGCCATGCTAGCAACATGCTAATAGCATGCTAATCATGTTAGAAACATGCTAGCGACATGCTAGTCATGCTAGCAACATGCTAGTAACATACTAACCATGCTAGAAACATGCTAGCGACATGCTAGTCACATGCTAATCATGCTATATACATGCTAGCGACATGCTAGTCACTTGCTAGTCATACTAGCAACATGTTAGTAGCATGCTAATCATGTTAGAAACATGCTAGCTACATGCTAGTCACTTGCTAGTCATGCTAGCAACATGCTAGTAGCATGCTAATCATGTTAGAAACATGCTAGCGACATGCTAGTCACTTGCTAGTCATGCTAGCAACATGCTAGTAACATGCTAATCATGTTAGAAACATGCTAGCGACATGCTAGTCACTTGCTAGTCATGTTAGCAACATGCTAGTAGCATGCTAATCATGTTTACATGAGACATTATCTAATCCGATATGTTGTTTACATGTGCCTGTGCTTTCGATTTTAGGATATGCTAATAGCCTACAGTGACAACAAAAACAAGTCACCAGAAGAAAAAACGCCCATATTTTCGTTAATATTTTTAATATCTGTTTGCACTTGCTTAGAATAAACGGTTAATATTTGAATCCCTTGCTCAGTTATATGACCAGAACACGATCATAGAAATCATATGCCCCTCTGTAATGCAGCTCTGAGATTAATTGTACTCTGATACTACAAAGTTGTCCTGTTAAATGGAACAAATGCACGATTTCTTACCAAGAGTTGCTGAAAAATTAATCAAAGGAGCATTGCTTTATCACAATTGTGTTTTCGTACAACATTCATGGCGTGAGCACGTATAAATTCAAGCAGATCGGAAATTATGAATCTGTCATCTATACAAATACAAATGACAAAGGCAAATTTTGGTCAAGTTGTTTATTTTCATTGAGCTACTTTCACTATCATCACTGTGTTGTTTCTAAGCTGAAAAGCAGAAAATTGCGCTTCATTTCAGATCTGTTTTTCACTCCGGACATGAGAGCAGATAGTCCGTCACACAGCAAGCGTTCTCCTTTCTAATGTGTTTTTAACTGTATAATTGAAATTTTAACTTTATACCTTCACTATTACCCAGTCTCTACTGTAGTGTCTGTGTCCCCAAATCACAGAATGTACCATTGCCGACATCACGTTCACGTTCTGACGACCTGACCTCTGGATGTGATGACGCAGACGCAAAGTAATCGGTTTAAAGTGTTTACATGGCAGGATTTTAATTTTGTTCGGTTTATAGAAAGGTTTATCCCACCCCTCTCAAACCGATTACAATTTCATTCGGTTTGGCCATTTTTATTCCGATTGAGGTGTTTATATGGAGCGTTTTCATTCGGATTGGACTTTTAAACCGATTACAATGCTCCATTTAAACGCATCTACTGAAGTTGTGGTCATTCAGTTAATACGATCATTAAAGAACATTTACGTTACAGACCTTAAAAGGTACTGGTTAATAGATTACTACAAATCTTTATTTAGACCAGGGGTGCCAAAACTCAGACCTGGAGGGCCGGTGTGCTGCAGAGTTTAGCTCTAACCCCAATTAGACACCTGAACCAGCTAATCAAGCTCTTGCTAGGTATACTAGAAACTTCCTGGCAGGTGTGTTGAGGCAAGTTGGAGCTAATATCAAATACAATTTTGAGCAGACTACACTTTCATTTGTTAGTCTATCTCTCTTTCTTTCAGGTTGGGAGGAAAATTATTCTAAGCAAACAGCGGGTGAAAAAAGAGTGAATATATTGCGGGAGCAGGTGGGTGTGGAATTTAACCTTACGGGAGCGGGACTAAAAAAGTAGTCCCGCGCAGACCTCTATCATGGACAGGAGAGGCCTCAGAAGTGCAGTGTGCAGCCCACACACTCAAAACAGCACAGTATACAGTGGGATGCCTGCTGGGCTTGAGAGTGTTGAGACCACTGGGATGCCAGCCGCTCGCACTGACATCAGTGGTTAGTCCTGACTAGAGGCTGACATTTTTTCGGGATTCCCATGGGTCACGGGAATCCCGCGGGATGGGAAACAAAATCGCTACGAATCACGTGATTGGGACGGGACAGAAAAAAATGTCATCGGGAGTGGGCGGGACCGGGAATAGTAATGATACCCAACTTTATACACAAATATGCCTTTTATATAAATAAACTATAAACTGTATATTTTAATTCTGAACTCAGTTCTAGTTGCCCTGTCTCGCTCTCCTCCTGTTTGCTTTGGTGTGGCTGCGTGAATGACGCAGTCCGTGCAATATCGACAATATCATCGACCTCAAATATGGCTTTTCATCTGAAAAAATGTATGTAGTAGCAACTTTACATGGCCGCTCAACATGATGTTAACCTAGAGCAGTGGTTCCCAAACTGGGGGGCGCGGCAAGGCTAGTGTACATGCAGTCAGCCGATGTTTATAGGGATGCACCGAAATTTCAAAAGAAAAATACGGTCCAATGAGCCGAAAATATCTGCCGCGCCGCCCGGCAGTATTCAGCGCTCTCTCTCTCTCTCTCTCTCTCTCTCTCTCTCTCTCTAATCACTGCCGTCGTGCGTCGTGACACTCCGCTGAATATTACGCTCTATGAATGTGCGCATGCAAAGCAAAGTCCGCTCAAATAACGCGCAGACAGAAAATTTCAATGTATACTTGTTCCTTTTTGCAATAGCGCTATTGTGATGTAACATGCTGTAGTACAGCTGTACTACACAACGGTGGTAAAATAACACCACCCTCTTGTGACGCTGTGCTCTGCTCACGTGCTCTGATAATAATAGCTTTGTAGGACTATAAAAAAGTTATATCCAATTCTGTTTCATAGAACTGAATAAAAATAATATATTGATTGATATTTAATATTAATAGGCTATATTTTCTGTCCAATTGTATTGTGTTACTTTCAATAAACATTATTTTATTGGCTTGTGATTTTTAAATTCAGTATCATTTAAATTGAGTTAAATTAAAAAGTTTTACAAAAATGACTTAATATTATTTAATATTATTTAATATCACATAGGTAGCCACAGCTACCTATGTGAGATAGGGTTTTCTGCAGTTGCCTCAATCAAGACAATATACAGATCAAAGCTGGACATTGAAAATGAGCAAAGAGTGGCAGTCTCACAGCTGCATCCCCGATTTGAGAGGATCTGCAGCACAAAGCAAGCCCACCCCAGTCACTGAAAAGACTGTGGGACTAGTAAGAATAAGTCTAAATCCTGCAGTTCAAAAATTTTCATTTTTGAACTGCAGTTTGAGAAAATCTGTTGAAAACAATGAATACTGTTACATAGTTAATAATAATAATAATAATAATAATAATAATAATAGTAAATAAATGTTGAAGCTGCATGCTTTACTTGTTATGCTTCTACTCTAAAAGTGACTAGTTCCTTATTTAGTTTTTTTTTTTTCAGTAAGTTGTCGCACACTGAATTTGTGTTAATTACCATTAATGAATTACAATGTTTCAAACAAATCCTCCTGGAGGTATGTGTATGTGTGGGGGTGGGGGGTGGGGCTTCATTTTTTTTATTCTGCAAAAGGGGGGCCTGGCAGAAAAAGTTTGGGAACCACTGACCTAGAGAAATGTGCGCAATTGAAGTGTTTGTGTGGAGAGCGGAGCTGAATAGCGCGCTCGCTGCAGGACAGGCGCCGGTGCGCTCACTTACTCTTAAAATCTCCGTAATTTTTGGTCATACAAAAGTAAAAGTAGCCTAATACATCTTTCGAATCTGTAAAGACTCATTTATTTGTGTACACTCAGAATAACAACGAAACCTTGCGCTTTAAAGCAATCAGGGTGCGCTTTAGGTCTCTGAGCGAGAAACTTCGAAACGCCGTCTTTGAAAAATATATCTATAGAGAGTGAAATGTCTACTTTCAAATGAAAAAAAAATAAAATAAAAAAATTCAAATAGAAAACTTGTGTGTTAGCATGGATGATTTACATAAAATTTAATGTGTGCAATGTAGCCTACACTGTGCATAAACATGGCTTTCAGTTCAATATAATAACAAAAAAACTACATTTTGGGTTTTTATTCAAGGTGGGCACGCTGTGATCTGTACTATAATTTTACTGTAACTGACAGATTTCGGCCAAAAAAAAAAAAAATGTATAAAAAATAAATAAATTAAAAAAACGGGAGTGGGAGGGAATGGGAGTGATTCTTCCGGGAGTGGGCGGGACGGGATTTCCCCCCCAGTTTTTTCGTGGGATTGGGACGGGACGGGATTTTTTTTTGTGGGAGTGGGACGGGAGAGGTTTCAAAATGCACTCCCGTGTCACCCTCTAGTTCAGAGTTCTTTAAACACCGATTCGTCTCATTTATCATCTGAAAATAAGTTGTGAATAAATTAAATAAAATATGCAATCTTGGAGAAAGTTATTTAAATTAAAAAAGCAAAACATTTTTATAAAATATGACAAAAATATGATAAAACTGCACAATATTGTACTATTACTGCCTGAAAGTCAATTTCAAAAACAAGGGGACCGACTTTTTACCAACTTCTATTACAATATAGATAATCTAAAGTTTTCAATATCATATATGGCCACAATGAGCTGTGAATGATCCGTGTTAAGCCTAACATTTCACATCCATGCAGCCCAATTTCATAGTAATAACTAGGGTCTTCAAATACCAGGCTTTTGTCAAACAAATGACACACTGAGATTCTTCAATCAAAAATCAGGAACATGTTCTTATGATGGTCCTCACAAAACACGGTCCTCGTAATATGGGTGTAAACATACACAAAGGAACATGTTCTTATGATGGTCCTCGTAATACGGGTGTAAACATACACACAGGAACATGTTCTTATGATGGTCCTCATAAAACACGGTCCTCGTAATACGGGTGTAAACATACACAAAGGAACATGTTCTTATGATGGTCCTCGTAATACGGGTGTGAACATACACACAGGAACATGTTCTTATGATGGTCCTCATAAAACACGGTCCTCGTAATACGGGTGTAAACATACACACAGGAACATGTTCTTATGATGGTCCTCACAAAACACGGTCCTCGTAATACGGGTGTAAACATACACAAAGGAACATGTTCTTATGATGGTCCTCGTAATACGGGTGTAAACATACACACAGGAACATGTTCTTATGATGGTCCTCATAAAACACGGTCCTCGTCATACGGGTGTAAACATACACAAAGGAACATGTTATTATGATGGTCCTCGTAATACGGGTGTAAACATACACACAGGAACATGTTCTTACGATGGTCCTCACAAAACACGGTCCTCGTAATACGGGTGTAAACATACATACAATGTGACATCAAGACCATGGGCCTGTTCTTCTTACGTCGCTAACTCAGTTAGCTAGATTTGATTGTTGACAATTTCGCTTGATCTTGGATCATTTGGTTATTCAAAACTCATCCTGGACTTGCTGTCATAGCAACAGGTCCGTAAGCTTAAACCTGCTCGGGAGCAGCTTATTTCATGTAAACAGGATTAGATCGCATCTTTTTAAGCAGAACTGATACTTAAAATCTGTCCCAGCCACCGCTACTTTATTACAAGAGTACCCTACAGTTCCAGGAACAACAATTTAAAATAATAATTTGATTTAAAAATTGATTTTAAAATAATGCTGTGTAGTCTATAATACTATATACACATCCAGTTATATTCATTAAAAGATGTATTAATGATTAAATAATTACTTCATAATTATATTGGGGTCTTACACACATGCTATACAGATAATGTAGAGTCGTGCATTAATTTGAGTGATGACATATTATGGGAGTGGCTTGATGGAGCGCAGAGATGCAGATAACTTGATATTGACCCTTAAGAAACTGTAATTAATGCTGTCACGTAACAAATCTGCTTCAAAGATAAAATTAAATTAATTGCTAATTACAACATTGAAATAAAAATGTAAAACCTGTAAAAATACTAGAAATCATGAAAATAAATAATTGGGTATCATGCAAAAAAAATGTATTTTAAATTAAAGTCACTAACATTAACTTGGGTTACAACTGAAGCTTAACTGAAGTTATCTTTACTATAAACCAATAAATCAGAATTGACAGTGAAGAGGTTTCAATACCGTGCATCGCCATGGCCACTCAGAATCACTGTAATCGTATGTGATATCTTCACCAGGAGAGATGCTCCTTGTCGCAAATAAGCATAAGTGAGGTTTTCCATCCACAGAGATAGTCCTCATCCTGCTGTTTGGGTTAATACGGTCGTCGTTTACAGGTCGCCCAAGAGAACCGTCATCTTGGGCTGCATCGACACTAAACAAATGACAGACAATATTAGCACTGAAACTTAGGACCAGAAGAGATCCTACTCTTTGTGATGATCACCAATCATTTAACAGTCATCAAGCTTTGAGAACACATAGCTGATCATTTTAGCAAAACCTGTACTCTAACCACTGACATGTCCACTGTCACATTTTGAATCATGTAATTTAATTATCAATAAACATGCACATCCAACATGTGTACATACCAGAGGAGTTTTCCGTTGTAGCGAAACTCAAACATGAAAACTTTAAATGCATCATGATATATCCTTTGCCTCCGCTCATATTCTTCTTTGCTTATGAGGTCGCCTCTGTATTCCAGCAGGAAGTCTCCTTTATCAAACTCAGTACAGCTGAACACACCTCTCCCTAAACAACAACAGAGAGGTAAAACCATCACTGAGAACAACATATAATGAACCTGAGACAACTTTATTACACAAGTCACTTTAAAGGCATAGTTCAAGCAAAAAAAAGAAAATTCTGTCATCATTTACTAACAATCAAATGGTTAGTAATATCTTCTTTTGTGCCCAACAGAAGAAAGAAACTTATAGAGGTTTGAGACAACTTGAGGGTGACTAAAAGATGACAAAATCTTCACTTTAGAACTATACCTTTAACTTGGCTCAATCAAAATATTTAACTCACCTTTAAAATCACTGATGAATCTGCCATCAAGCCCATTTTTGTCTTTCTGTAGAAGTGAAAACTGTATGGCCTCCTCCATTGGCTTGGGCTTTCTCCTTCGCCTTTCCATCATTTGATGTGTCTGCTTTAATAATAATAATAACTATTGGATTCCATTGGACAATATTAAGTTTGTTTCTTTCAGCTTAAAAAATAATTATGACAGTTCTACTGGGACAGAATATGATGTATACTGACCATATGCTGAATATAATATTTTGCCTGGTTATCTGTGTAAAAGTGCTTTGACAATCTGTATTCTATAAAGCACTGTACAAATAAAGGTGTCTTTACTTATTATGCGCAGTAAGTTTTCAGAAGTAATAAGTAATAATCTCCTTAAACCAAGCCAAACAGTAGTAATATTTAACAGAACTGGCATGTCAGGATACTGTACTGAGGGGAAGCCCCTCCCCTTCACAGACTGTAGTCATGACAACACATTATGATGATGGCTAGACTATGTTCTATTACAGTTACAGTTATACTGTAAACGGAAATAAGTTAAAACTGACAAGCATTACTGATTCTCATCCAATGTTACTATTAATAGACTGACAATTATTGTAAATATGCTAGCACCGTTAGCATCAAGCTACTAGCTGCTTTCTAACTAACGAGCAAAGGCCGCAAAGAGCCTACAATTTTGTACAAAGAGCCGTTTATTTTGATTATTTTAATAGACAGTTGTTTTATTTTATTATTTTTTTTTAGTTATTTTTTAATTTATAAATCTTAACTAGGTCTTTTTCTGGTTCTCCTTGTTCTACATATTTTTATTGTTTTTTTCTTGGAAAAAAACAAAACAAAAAAAAGTTATTGCATTTCACAAGTTATATTTACAGTGTCTCTTTCATTGTTGTTTCAATGTATTTTTCTTCCTGATATTACTACAGGTTTTATGTTTTCAGGCTCAACTGCTGTTACATCAGGAGAACTTTCAAAGTATGTGCTGTTTAAGTGAATGAATTTTACTAACAATATGTCTATTAGTTGCATTACTTTTGAAGATTTTGCATTACTTTTGATGACTTGAAAAAAGTGATTTCATTTAAATCATTTAAATTTAATTACACTTTTGATTTAAAAAAAGTAACTCATGAGTTACTTTTGATGATTTGAGATTTGAGAGTAAAGTGTCTACTTTTAGAAGTTACTTGGATCACTCAAATAAATTAGTCAGATATATTTGTCAATAATTATTATTTTTTTTGTCTTATATCTCTTTTTATCTTTTGATATTTTAAAAGATACCGTGGAGAGGAAAGAGATCTCAGGCTCAACAAATGCGTCAGCGAAAGGAAGACCTTGAAGATGAACAGACCAGACTCTCCAAGATTAACAAGGTACTATTGATATCTGTGTCTTGGATAACAGCATGCTCTTTTCAGGGTTTGGGACTAGGGCTGTCACGATTCCTTGATTAAATGTTAAGTGCTTGATTTTTTTTTTAATTTTAAATCCTTGATTGCAATTTACCCGTGACTATTAACTGGCAAAATTCCAGAAATTTCACATTCCTCCGTTGAGGATTCCATAAACTGCATTATTAATCCCTTATATGGACAAAGGCATCCAGATAGGTATGACAAGTTTGGAAAGCTGTTGGGCACGTGTTGCTATTTTAAATTCAAGTTTTCTAAGTGTCATAATCACACTAAGACAAATAGATTTAGATTAAATTTCAGTTAATCATACAGCCCTAGATTAACCTCAAATACAAACAAAAAGCAATAATGCTCAGATCACGCAAACAAGCAGCTCTGTCTCTCACGCATACAAAACTGTATCGCACACGTGCTACTGTTGTAAATTTATTCATCGCATAGACCAATTTTTTTTACCACAAAAAATGATCTGCTTACTCGATTAATTGTCAAAATAACTGACCGATTACTAGATTACCAAAGTAATTATTGGTCACAGCCCTAGATTAGTTAAAACATTTCAAAATGCACCTGCATTGTTTTGCATTTTGTGCCTTTCAGATGAATAAAAGACCATTTTTCCAGTCATATATTTCACCATTGAAGATTTCTTAAAAATAGTTTTACAATATCGTCTTGTCTTTCTCATGTGAACCCATATGTATCATCTCGTTAGTTAAGTGCATTGCCACACCCCTAATAAAACTTAATTTATGAGCAACAAAATTTTATTGGGGTGGGCAAAGTAAATTGTACACTGTGTTTTAATGCTTTAATAACAGCAAATGATGCTTGGCTTATGTAATTCCAATTTTACATATTCTATGTTAGTAATATAATGTTCTGAAAATGTCAAGGATATATTGATCAATTATATGCACTTGTTTTTTTGGCATACTTGATGTGTACAAATGCCTTCTCTTTCAATTCTTATTTTAAAAGTGTTTAGCAAAATGCCTTTGTCCCAAACACTATGGAGTGAAATTTAACATAGATTCTATTACACTAACTTTGATCAGCAGCCTGATTACATGACTGATTATTTACAGGTTGAACAGGCAAGCACTAGTGCTGCTGAAGCTCAGTTTTCGGGTAGCATGTATGCAGAAGGTGGTGATAGTGTACCCAGAGTTTTGTCTGTGCAGGCATCTCATTGTCAGAGTGATGTAAGGTATGATGTATTCTCAAGAAATCATCAGTGCACATGTGTAGCGCTAACATTTTTGGCCAACCACAGTGAAGGGTTTATGTTCAAGATGCCTGATCTTGATAGGGTTTTAGAGGAGGGGGATGCTTTGTATGTTGGTATTAAAATGCAGCTTTTTGCTGAAGGAAGATTTCATCAGGACCTTCTGACTATGGAGGAAGTACCGCTGAGTGTTTCAACATTTAACCAAACATACCATGTGCGAAAGTCTGACGTGATGATGGGATATCTAAGAGCCAGAGGGACCCCCAGCAGGGAAGGGTGGTGGATTCCTCTCCCTGAAAGACTGCAGTGTCTCTCAACCGAAGTCAGTCATGCACTGCTCATGGTTTCTCCAGAGTGTATTGCTGTGTTCAGAGACAGGTCTGGAAGGTATGGATTCTTTGATTCACACTCAAGGACTGCCGATGGTTTGCCTCATCCTACTGCTGGTGGAACTGCTGTCATTTTAACTTTTACCCACCTAAGTGACATGACTGACAGAATTCTCCAGCTTCTCTGGGAACGTTCTGATGAGGCCAGCTATGAATTCATGCCTGTGTCATTTGAAACAGAGCAACAGTCTGGCCAACTGCCTTCACCATCAGTTTGTGAACAGGCATCGCAAGTTATTTCAGCTCTACCAGAACCAGGAACAAATGTTGGAGCTAAAGTAAATCGTGTTGGCTCAGGAGCTAAAAACCAGGAAATGATAGATAAAAGAAATAAGCAGAGGAGAAGAAAGTAAATGCATTAAAAAAAATTGACTCCACAATACAACATGGAGGACCTAAACACCCAACTGTATCTCATGTCATGAGAAAACATAAAAAAGGGATTCTGAGAGAAACAGGTATGTCAGCTCTTTGCAATTCCAGACAAATAAAAAAGACGTCGTTAAGGAAAAGTACAATCAGGATCCTCACTTCAGAAACAAAAAGAAAGACTACATGGCTAGACGGTACAAAATGGATAAAGTTGTTAAGACAAAGAAGAAAGTGTACATGTTTAGGAGGTACAACACGGATCCTTTCTTACAGAAGAAAATGCAAGTGTACATGGTTAGGAGGTACAACACAGATGCTCTTGTCCAGTCAAAGAAGAAAGAGTACATGGTTTTATGTGGGACCTGCAATCAACAGGCTAATTGATGTCACCTGAAAGGAGCTTTTTAAAACGCCAGGACATAGTCTCTCTCTCTCTCTCTCTCTCTTTGATTCTGCAGCCAGCTTGGCAGTAGCTGGGCTTGCTTTGTGACAGTCCCTTCGTCTTTTCTCTTTTGTTATTTAATAAACCTTACTTTATTTGGTAAACCCGTTTTGTGTCCTTGATGTTGCTTCCCCAGAGCCAGGGTTGTAACATAATGGGGGCTCGTCCGTTTCTCTTTTATTTATTTTTTTTTGATACTTTGGGACTGTGACTTTTTTTCCCCCTTTATTCCCTTTTTGACTGATTTGTTTTGGTGAGTATGGTTGTTGGAGTATTTTTGTGATTTATGCATGAGTTTCCCGGTTAGATAGGGTGAATGTTCCAGCTGGGTTGAACATTCAATCCTTCCTTCGGTTCCTTCGGTTCACTCTTTTGTTATTTTGCCTTTTTTATTTTTGAGGTTATTCTGGGTGGAGACTTGTTCTCTCACAACTGTTTGATCATTAATTACATATGATTACACCTCAGAAGATAGATAGGGATCAGGAAATGTTAGGCAGGTATCCAGGTGTTTCTCATGTATTTTGTACTACATTAGGCTCAGCAACCATGCTCACTTTTTTGTAGGGAGTAAGAGGAAGAGCAAGTTAGGTGAGTTAAAAGTTCTGCCGCTCGTGTTTGTTTGGTTCATGATCCTAACTTTTGTGTGGTGTTCCTTTGTGGACTTTAGTGTAGACTAATTCCCAGTATAAGGTTTGAGTAATTAGTGGCATTAGAGAGCTGTTGCTTGTTTGGGAGGAGTAACATTTTGTAGTTTACTGGGTTACTTGGTTCTACTTTTGGGTTTAAAGTTATTGTGTGAGAGAGTTAATTTGCTGCTTCATGTTATTTTTGTAGTTTTGTACTACTGTAGACCTGTGGTGTTAGCTGTGCATTTGTGCAGGAAGTAGTGGAAATTATTCTTTGTGTTTCGTGCTTTTGTTAGCACTTTAGTTTAGGGGATTTCCTGAAGGAACCTTCAGATGAGTTGCTTGAGTTTTTTTTTTTACAAAGGATCAACTCTTGCAATTAGCTTCTCATTATGATATTACCATTACCAGTAGTGAAAAGCGTTTAAAGGATAGTATAAAAGACATCATTAGAAATGTGCTGATTAATAATGGTGTTTTGAAAGTTAAGCCAGTTTCCTTCCAACCCATGGTTACTCCTTTGTCTGAAGCTGAAATTCAATTGAGGCATAGGGAGCTAGCTTTACCCTTGCAAAAATTACTGCAGTTTTTGTTACGTGTAGAAAAATGCAGTTTTTTGGACACGAAAAAACTGCATTATTGCCGTTTTACTGCAATACATCTGAAGTACTATTGAAATACACCTGCAGTAGAGCTGTAGTATTACTAACACACAACTGCAATAGAACTGCAGTAGTACTGCAATAATACAACTGAAGTACAATTCAGTACTAGCAAAGTGCAATACTAATAAAATGCTGTACAGTAACACTGAAATGCAAC
>CM056141.1:38007442-38014942 GCA_029620275.1 Acrossocheilus wenchowensis | reverse complement strand
TTATTATTATTATTAAAGCATAATATTAAGAGTTTAAATAAGATCTTTCAGAAGTAAATGACTGTTTAAAGTTTTAAATAACATCTTTTATTTTTTACTTCTAAATTAAACCTAAATTATGATTTTTATTCAACAGTATGTGTTCCAAAACTTAGTTGAACCTTTTAAAGGAGACTTGTACTTAGTTTATTTGATTTCAAAACATATTCCAGCTTAAAAGACTAAATAAAATGTTTTCCCATCTTAGACTATTACTAGGGTTAGCCTGTGATCTAGTTCGGTGCTTATATAGTTGTACATGTTCATACTTTTTTTTGAACCAACCTTTATCAGCGTGACAAATATAGCATTCACTGAAAATATACTATTGCTTGTCTACTATGAAATATATGTAGAAATATACAAAATGTGATGTATCTGTTTTGAAGAGATATTTTATGACTTTTGCAGGCACCAACCCTTTCCCCATAAAGCTCATTTAAAATGTTTAAGTCAACTACAGCCCACGACACGCATTCTTTGGCATTGTAAACTACTCTTGAATGAATCCGCACATGTGAGGAACACCTTATGCGGAGCAATGGGCCCCCTGAGAATATTTAATTACGCTTTAAAAAGCACAGAACAAGCTAAATGAATGTCAGACAGTATGAAAATACAATATGTATTAAATGTATGTATCTACAATATGTATTAAACATATGCTTTGTTGTTAAGACTGCTTACTGGTAATACTGAGGTTAAGTTTTAACAGTACACAAGTCTCATAAATCTATATCATTTTTCATTTATTACTTTATAACTTTTCTTATTTTTACAAAGATTCAATTCCCAGTAAATATAAGGCCACTCGTGATATTACAAAAGAAATCAGGTTGACAAATGTTTTTAAAAATAGGGATTGCCAACTCCAAACAGATCCTCACGCCCACATCCACACACACACACACACACACACACACACACACACACACAGGCACCATTCAGGAAGGTCAACAGTTCAGGTCGGCATATGCAAGCTAGTTTTCAAACTTTTTCCCCCAAATCAATTATATCTATAATACTTTCTGATTTTAAAGCACAAACTTACTTTAAAGTTTGAATGAAAGATTACCAAATGTAGTTTCATACCCGTTGTGGTCTAACTAAACCAGATAAAAGATTCTTCTTTCTTTTTGTCAAACCTACATTTAAAAGTATTTGATCTTAAAATTATTTGCTCTTATTTTCTAAGTTACAATAGATTAACCTTCTTATCCCAACAAAGGAATCACATTACACACTCATTCATCATATTTCATTCAATATTTTTGGACGTGTATCTCGGTTTCATGTCTTTCTAATACTTTAGATGCACCAGAATGCGGATTTTTCACCATCCAACATGAAATTAAAGAGGTGTATCAGCCGAGCTTGTTTCAAATTACCATTTTCTTAGGTTATTATTTTCACTCACGTAGATATAGAACAGATATAGAATAAACCTTATCGACCATGCTTTTTCCCCTACAGACCCGACAAGGTCTATGGGGGCACAGTGGTAAATTCCTAGAGACCCTATAGTTACTCAGAAAATTTTCATCATTTAAGAAAATCATATCACATACAGAATACAGAAAACCTCCTCTCGATCTACTGTGACTGTCATTTTACTTAGGGTTAGTGTTACGGATGACACCGTTCACATTTTGTTTGCTGGCCTGTATATGTCATTACAATGACTGTAGGTGAGGCCTTGTCTCTCTAAGAGCAGTCAGCATTCAGTGTTTATAGAAATAAATGAAATTAAGAAAATTATTACAACTATAGATGCTGAAAGAGGTCATTAACCTGTTTAAAATGTGAACAATATCACTTAAGACTAGTTTGACAAACAAGGGTACGATCATAAAACAAGCCTGGATCCAATTTGAAGCAAACAAGTACAACCATTGCAGCAAATGTATTCAATCAATCAATCAAACTTTATTACAGACTCAAGGCCCAGATTTAAAAAAGACAGTAGACCACCTATACAACCCAAAGCATCTATCACAGACATAAAGAGTTACAGCAATACCGGTGTCTCCACAACTTTGACTGATACCGTGTAGTAGTAACCCCTATATTTGATAAACCCACAATAATCTCATTTTTAGAAGCATTAAGCCGACAGATAAAACTATACATAAGATTTCGTAACAGTGTTTTAAAAGTGATTACCCTCGCACTCACAAACATTTCACTTGCACTATGACATCTAGGCCTCCGTAGTAAGATTCTCCTTGCGTCGTTATAAGCTACTTGCGGCTTCTGTAAACTAGATGCTCTGTAGTTACACCGCAAATGAGTATAAAGTGTTGTACAGTATGCTTTGAAAAGCGACACCTTTACCTCATCTGAACAAAAACTAAACTTACGTAAAGTATATTCTCCAGCATATACATCATACGGCGTAGCCTTTCGATAGACTCATCATCTGTCACGCGTTCAGTGATAAAAGGTCCAAGGTATTTTACTTTCGCACACGCAGTGAGACTCTTGTTAGACAACTTAAAAACTGGAAAATTTATATTATAGCACCGCAGTAAGATAAAACTCTGGACGTGTGATTGACCAACTTATCAGATGTTCGTCGTATTATTACAAGTCCCTGCTTACCTAGTTTATGATGAAACTAGAAAATATAGGCGTGAGCTATCAGGTGTTAAAAAGACCGGTCACGTTCAATTAGACGAAGACATGCAGAGGTAGAGAACACAGCGAACTTGGGGGTCGTGAAGCAAACAGTCTAACACAACACACGTTCTCCAGAATGGTGCTGACGATGGGTTCATAATTTCACGATGAAGACCGACTGGGTATTCAGACACCTGCAGCAGGACTTTTTCTTAAGATTTGATTTCAAGAACACAAAACCAAATCCTAATGCTATTTCACAAAATAACACAAAAAACGGGTGCTCCATTACAACATAAGCGTCAAGTCTGTTTTACCATATGGTATTCTTCTTGAATATAATTGTTTAGCCTAATTATGTTTTAACATTTCTTTTTGTTTTTGTTTTTACAAAGATGTTCAATTGAACACGTGTAAATAATATCGCAGTCAAACGCTGTAGACTTTCAGGTCAGGGAACTACAATAACCAGCATGCACCTCAGACTTCAAACATGGCCACCGGGGATGCATATCGCACAATACTCATACATGGCTGCGCTCTAAATCGTCGGACTTCTGATTATACGCACGCTCAGATACCCTATATAAAAAGACACAGATGTCCACACTTTTTGTGAAGAATATTAAGTTCTGTGTTGCGATGTTACAAACAATTTTTTTTTTTTTTACGATCTGCGTTACTGATGCAAAGGCCGATTCTTTTTCTGCGAAAACGATTAATTCGAACAATTCGGTTCAAAGAACCGATTCATCGGATCCTTACGTCATCTGTTGTCAGTATACATTTCTTTTCTAACAACTCGGGGTCATTTTATATCAGTGAAACATTTAAATAAAGTTAACTGCGTGAACTCGTATTGGTGATTATTGTCTTTTGTTCATTTAAGTTAAAGACTTATATGAGTTTGTAAATAATTACGATAGGGTTACAGGCTTCGGGTAGTCGGGTGCGTGTAAGCGGTGAAAACTTAATGTGGCAGTAAATGTGACAGACGAGAGCGTTACTCAAACAGTCCCCCGCGTCATCTTTTAATAAAATATTCCAACGAATGTCGCGAAGGCAAGTTATGTAACAGTGTTCATTAAAACGTCGAAATGAATATAAGCGTACAAATATTCGTAATGACAATAAGTACGATATACCCTAAAAACACAACAGACTGATCCCTGCTAAGTACGTCTAAAATTCTGAGATATCTTGACATTATCCGTGCTACAGCGCTAGTTGTGAGATATAAACCGCAAAGTTTTTTCGTAGCGTTACACTTTGAAACCAGAATGTTTCCATTACTTTGTTTGCCCTTTCTGTTTGAATTTGTTTACCGCGGTTTCACCATCCTTATTTTCCCACCTAACTGTAATTGTCAGGCCTTACTCTTATGGCGTAATACGCTTTGTCTCCTAGTCATGTTAGCGGGCCACTTTGTTGATATACGTCAATATTTAGGTTATGTGAATTTGATTGATTTAATAAAATATTGCGTCTTCATTCGAGACATTTACGTTATATTATTATATCATCCTAGTTTATATCGGATATACAAGATTATTAAATATTAGTAAATTGATAACAAAAAAAAAAGTATCTTAGGCGTGACCGGCGTTTATGGCTTTCCTGATGACAACCCCGCCCCTGTGCACAACGTAACAAGTTGAGGGTGGGTCCGAACGCTAAAACCGACCCCGATAAACTCAGTTACACGACGTCGCTACCAGTTTGAAAGTGCAGACGGATCTTGTCAAACGTTATCTACATGGATCAGCTTCAAGAAACCAAATCTCCTGAGCCTGACTCGCTCTGCAATTTTTCTACTAATAACGCTTCGGCGGATCTGAACCATGAACCGGAAACTGAAAGCGAAATTCCACAGTGCCGTCATGGATTAAAACAGTCGATCAAGATTCTAGGAAACGGCGACAAAGCTCTATATCGGTTAGGGGACAAAACGTATCTCTTGGAAAGAATCGAATTCTGAAAAAGTCGTCCGACGCCACGCAAAAGCTAATGGATTGTGACCGGAGTTCTGGCTATGCTGCGGAACTGGACCGCGACTGCGGTACGGGGAAAACGTGTTTTGTAAAAGACGTCGTAGACCCCACGTTTAAACTACATTACGGAGGAAAAATGATCGACCTGATGACCGCGGTCATCGAGCATTTGTGCGATCCAAATCACGATTGTACCAAACGCGAAACAACCCTCAAGAAGGAAATGAAAATTGTAAGAAGCCTGAAATATCCATGGCCTGATTTGACTAGCATGTTTCTTTCCGGCAGGGAGCTGGTCTGTCTAATTACCAGAAAAATTTTGGATGTGATGTCTGAATGTGAGGATGAGATGGACATTAACGAGGTTCTCTGTCTGTGTACGTCCGTGACGGATCTATGCGTGTTGTTGACTGTAAAAAATTGTGATTCTATGACGTGCGAAATTGTTTCATCGCTGGTTGATTTTATATTTGAACAAAACATGTTTGTCTGCAGAGATTTCCTTTTCTGGCTAGACCACCGGTTTAATGTCGTTACTACCGTTTGTTTGTAAATTTGATCATTTTCTTCACTCAATGTATGATTGTATACTCATCAATATATTGTTGAAATAAAAGGTTGACTCGTCTAGCTCGTTATTCTGTTCTCTGACTTCATAAAAATATCTTTATTTAAAAGATTTAAATGTAACGGTACAGATAGGAAGTTTTTTTTTGTTATCAATTTACTAATATTTAATAATCTTGTATATCCGATATAAACTAGGATGATATAATAATATAACGTAAATGTCTCGAATGAAGACGCAATATTTTATTAAATCAATCAAATTCACATAACGTAAATATTGACGTATATCAACAAAGTGGCCTGCTAACATGACTAGGAGACAAAGCGTATAACACCATAAGAGTAAGGCCTGACAATTACAGTTAGGTGGGAAAATAAGGATGGCGAAACCGTGGTAAACAAATTCAAACAGAAAGGGCAAACAAAGTCATGGAAACATTCTGTTTTCAAAGTGTAACGCTATGAAAAAACTTTGCGGTTTATATCTCACAACTAGCGCTGTAGCACGGATAACGTCAAGATGGAGAACGTGTGTTGTGTTAGACTGTTTGCTTCACGACCCCCAAGTTCGTTGTGTTCTCTACCTCTGCATGTCTTCATCTAATTGAACGTGACCGGTCTTTTTAACACCTGATAGCTCACGCCTATATTTTCTAGTTTCATCATAAACTAGGTAAGCAGGGACTTGTAATAATACGACGAACATCTGATAAGTTGGTCAATCACACGTCCAGAGTTTTATCTTACTGCGGTGCTATAATATAAATTTTCCAGTTTTTAAGTTGTCTAACAAGAGTCTCACTGCGTGTGCGAAAGTAAAATACCTTGGACCTTTTATCACTGAACGCGTGACAGATGATGAGTCTATCGAAAGGCTACGCCGTATGATGTATATGCTGGAGAATATACTTTACGTAAGTTTAGTTTTTGTTCAGATGAGGTAAAGGTGTCGCTTTTCAAAGCATACTGTACAACACTTTATACTCATTTGCGGTGTAACTACAGAGCATCTAGTTTACAGAAGCCGCAAGTAGCTTATAACGACGCAAGGAGAATCTTACTACGGAGGCCTAGATGTCATAGTGCAAGTGAAATGTTTGTGAGTGCGAGGGTAATCACTTTTAAAACACTGTTACGAAATCTTATGTATAGTTTTATCTGTCGGCTTAATGCTTCTAAAAATGAGATTATTG
Organism: Acrossocheilus wenchowensis; assembly: GCA_029620275.1. Lineage (NCBI taxonomy): Eukaryota > Metazoa > Chordata > Actinopteri > Cypriniformes > Cyprinidae > Acrossocheilus > Acrossocheilus wenchowensis. The sequence continues at coordinate 38,008,530 of CM056141.1, read as the reverse complement.
TGGGTTTATCAAATATAGGGGTTACTACTACACGGTATCAGTCAAAGTTGTGGAGACACCGGTATTGCTGTAACTCTTTATGTCTGTGATAGATGCTTTGGGTTGTATAGGTGGTCTACTGTCTTTTTTAAATCTGGGCCTTGAGTCTGTAATAAAGTTTGATTGATTGATTGAATACATTTGCTGCAATGGTTGTACTTGTTTGCTTCAAATTGGATCCAGGCTTGTTTTATGATCGTACCCTTGTTTGTCAAACTAGTCTTAAGTGATATTGTTCACATTTTAAACAGGTTAATGACCTCTTTCAGCATCTATAGTTGTAATAATTTTCTTAATTTCATTTATTTCTATAAACACTGAATGCTGACTGCTCTTAGAGAGACAAGGCCTCACCTACAGTCATTGTAATGACATATACAGGCCAGCAAACAAAATGTGAACGGTGTCATCCGTAACACTAACCCTAAGTAAAATGACAGTCACAGTAGATCGAGAGGAGGTTTTCTGTATTCTGTATGTGATATGATTTTCTTAAATGATGAAAATTTTCTGAGTAACTATAGGGTCTCTAGGAATTTACCACTGTGCCCCCATAGACCTTGTCGGGTCTGTAGGGGAAAAAGCATGGTCGATAAGGTTTATTCTATATCTGTTCTATATCTACGTGAGTGAAAATAATAACCTAAGAAAATGGTAATTTGAAACAAGCTCGGCTGATACACCTCTTTAATTTCATGTTGGATGGTGAAAAATCCGCATTCTGGTGCATCTAAAGTATTAGAAAGACATGAAACCGAGATACACGTCCAAAAATATTGAATGAAATATGATGAATGAGTGTGTAATGTGATTCCTTTGTTGGGATAAGAAGGTTAATCTATTGTAACTTAGAAAATAAGAGCAAATAATTTTAAGATCAAATACTTTTAAATGTAGGTTTGACAAAAAGAAAGAAGAATCTTTTATCTGGTTTAGTTAGACCACAACGGGTATGAAACTACATTTGGTAATCTTTCATTCAAACTTTAAAGTAAGTTTGTGCTTTAAAATCAGAAAGTATTATAGATATAATTGATTTGGGGGAAAAA